>APFE031537516.1:0-16114 GCA_000404065.3 Pinus taeda | reverse complement strand
CTCTGTTTCCTTTCACTTCATTAGAACACTATACTACCGAGCATTACTTGGGCAAAACAGCCTCGGATTGAGTTACTCTTTGAAAGAACAAACGATCCCGGATTGACTTAATAATGTGGAATAATTAGTGGTGTGAGAGACCCTAGTTATAGCCCTACAGTTCGCACTCGCAATGTGCACCTGATTGCATTTGGCAATGTTAATGACCAAAACAAATTCATCCCTGACCTTCCCTTTTGTGCTACACAGTCCCTCATGTAATCCAATCACCCCCTTCCATGCAGTCACACACCTTCCAAGTTCGCCAACGCCCCCATTCCGGACAATCCATCCCTTGGCAAGGCTTCCTTGCATTGAAATATACAAAAACCAAGGCATATCCTACCTCAAACCATCATATTGGTCATAGCATGCTCATGGAAATCAATGGACACTATTAGGTACCAATGTCCCATAATGGCTCTTCTCCTGAATAATTTACCAACATACTGCTGTATTCTCCAATTCCTTTTGTTGTTGCAAATTGTTGCAGTTGATTTCAACCACCCAACTGAGCATGTTCATGCATTCCTATACCAATGACATAATTTCCATTAGATTTAAAATAAATTGAAATAACTTCAAATCATACCTCATTGGTAGCTCGCCAATAAGGTACACTTGCAATTCTCTTCGCTTACTATCACAACAAGTCAAACTATTATCTTTGATCAAATCATCATGTATAAACATATCAAATCAAGTTAGCTCAAAACACAACCATCATAGATAAAAATAATGAATCACATGCAATCATCATAAACCAAAATCATGGATGACATGCATAATAAAACTAAAATAAAATGTTGATACTTATCCTTTAATCAATTATTAGCTTCTACCTTTGTCTTTATTTTGTACTCACTCCGGATCGGTTTCCACACTTGAAAAATACCCGATGCCTTCTCCTCAACCATGTGCACATACACATAGTTTGCATCACACACATACCACACATGACATACAACACCATGCAATACATGCATCTATACCCGACACACAACACATACACCTACACCCAGTGTACAACACAACGTAATACATACGCCTACACCCGGTGTACACCACCACACAATACATACACCTACACCCAGTGTACAACACAACACAATACATGCGCCTACACTTGGCGTACACCACCACACAATACATACACATACACCTAGTGTACAACACAACACAATACACGCGCCTACACACGGTGTACACAACCACACAATACATGTACTACATAGAGTACAACACAACGAGTACACATTTCATGATACCACAACTACACCATGCACAACATAGTACCACATGTACACAAGACAACACGTACGACATGCACATAATAACACATGTACATTGGTACCACATGTACACAATACCATCTATACACAACACTACCTGCACAATATGTACTCACCATCACATGTACATGACACCACTTTCACAACATGTACACAACACCACATGTACAACGTGTACACAGTTCCACATGCATGACATGTACACGACACTACATGTGCACAACATCACATGCATGACATGTACACAACACCACATGCACACATCACCACATGTACAACATGTGCACGACACCACATGCTCACAACACCACTTGTACAATCATGCACACCACACCATATGTACAACATACACACAACACCATATGTACCTAACACTGCATATACAACATTCACACAACACTATCTGTACCACCTTGTACATAACATTGCATAAACAACATGTACGCACACTATATATGCATAACACCAGATGCGCACAACATCATAGATGCAACATGTACAACATATAAAACATATGCACAACAATAGTACCACACATCCACAAACACACTGTCTCTACCAAGCAACCTTGCTTCCAGCATCTCTTTTCCATCCATGCTTATCCTAGCATGTCACAAAGCACATTGTTTTCATTCTGTTGATGTATCCTTCAACGTTACTTATCATAACATAAACATAGTCATAATACAAGCATTCAATATAAATTCATATCCACATGATACTAACCTCATATATTCGTCATGACTACTCTTCCCACTTGATTCCCATAAGACCAGTAACCTCATCATGTCATTCACCTGCATAAGCAATCATTCCTCCACAAGAATGATCCCAGACAACCCTGTCGCACGGTGACATATATACATATATACATAGATACATATACATAAACATTAGCATAAAGCAATCATGATCTATGATGACCCTGTCAAACATACATACATACATACATACATGTATACATATATAAACATAAACATAATCATGATCATAACATAATTACCAGATAGCATAAGGTCAAGGTTAAGTGAACTCCCTTTATCCATGCACATCATGCACAACATTGAGAACAACCATTCCCAACATAGCCAAGGAATCTTACATCTCAAGTCCTTTTAATTTACCCTTTTTGGTTACCTTTCTCGTATTTGTACTGCCACCATCCATTTACCACAATGGACTCAACTAGTCCAACCAATTGTCATATTCTTACCTTCAATTTTTCTTACACATGCGCCATGCTTCGTCTAGGTCTCAAATTACTTATTGGGTTTCATTCATCTTCTCCCGAGGTCCATTATATTTCCTCTTTTCCCAACCAATTCCCAATAATCTCAAAACAATAAAGGCAAGACTGAGAAGCAAACAAGAAGATAATCATGTAAAATCAACAACAATACGACACCACAAACAAAGTGGCATGGCCTTGCACAAGGCACAAACAAAACCGCAATCAAGCACAACAAATCACCAAAAGGCCAAGAGCACAAGACTGACAATAGATGCCATGACTCAATCCCCATGGTTCCGAGTGCTTCCAAGGGGAAGCTCAACCTTAGCCTTCTTCAAGATTTCATGGCAACTTCTTTTCCATGCAATCCCTTGCATCATACTGCCATCAACATATAATTGTCAGTGTATAAATAAATAGAACAATATACCTGTTAGCTTACCTTGTCATGCCAAGAATGCTGCCTTGTAGCTGAACACATTTGTGCCATGTCTCAAGGGACTCTTATTCCCTTGATAGATCCACCTGTAAATAGAGACTAGCTAATATACCTGACAAATACATGTTCATGAATATAACACACCCACATAATGTCAGGCGACATCAAGGTTAAGAAGACTTCCGGTATGCAAAGCAGTCATTCGTTTAGAATTAGGGTTTTCAAACATAACCAAAGGAATTCTTTCCCAATTCCTCTCTTTTATCTTTTTACTTTTTTTTCAATTGAGTCTTACTATGCACTGTCACATCACCCAAATGTTAGTTATATAAACACATCAACTATTACCTTGTTAAGCTAATACCAAGCATGTTTCCTTGTAACTGCTCACACATGTCAACCACATGTTCCAAATATAAGGACAATCATATCTATCAATTTGAAAACCTTTACCAAATCTAACAACCATGTCATAATCCATAGTCAACTCATAGTCATTAAACATATTGCTACAACTGTCACCTATTATACTCAAGTTCATATCAACTGTCTCAACATGTATGTGTTAGTACGACCATCTTAAAACAAGATCATTTTGGCAAGAAATATTATAGACACATACTCATATAATTCAAGTAATCACACATTCAAACAACAAGTAGATGACATAATAGACACCAAACACTCAAACACCAAATAAACAACATATTCAAACATTCAAGCACAAAGTAGACGACATAAGCAAGCTCATACCTTAATGTATCTAAGGGGAGACTATCTTGTCTGCACAATCAATCCAGATTAGCATGAATCAACTCAAACATAAATAAGGTCAGGATATCCATAATAGTCACTAGCGAACATGTTCACATCATAAAGTCATAAACAATTATCATTCATACATAATAATCACACCTGCATAGTCAATCTATATTAGTACGACATAATATCACATCATATTGACTCATACCTAAATGTCATAACCCTAACCATTTGCATAGGCCAATACAACTTAGTATGATACATATAACAACCATATCTTAAGGTAATAACCCTAATCATCAAGTTATCTAACCTAAAACAACAATAGCAATGCATACCACCACAGGTTACATCATTCATGACTATCTGACACATGCATATAACGACACTAATCAACTAGCATCTATCATGCATTTAGCCATAACATCAATGGAATGAAAGACATACACATAACCATAATACATATAACATTCCTTAACCTACATACCTGCGTGCCCAACATACAAACCTATATGATGACATGCTCTTGCCTCGAGGTCCAATGTTGCAACTTCACTTTAATGATTTGCATCTCCTGCTCTATCGCAGCCAACACATTAGCATCATAACGTACCAATATCATCATGATGACCTAATTGCATGCAATGACCTCATAATGTATGTTTGACCTACTATACATGCATAACTATAACCATGACAATGCATACATATAGACACCGACATGGATGACAATGCATATACACCCATACACTCATGACAACACATCCCACAACAACACCATCAACCTTCGCATGGCAACATCACTACAACCATGCAAATGCAACAAGAACATGGACTACAAGCACAAGAAACACATATGCGACCAACATGAATGCATACCCAACACACATCCCATCCAGTCCGAGGGGTGAACCATGCCTTTGATACTACTCTGTAAAACCCTCCTCCCACATCTACTCAAGTAAATGGCTAACCAGGGTAAACATGTGACAAGAGGCTACTATGATATGATTTGACCTCTTAAGTCATGTTAAGGAAGTGGAACCGACATAAAAAAACCATACATACCTTCAACACCAGCAATAGGACTCCTAAGAACCATCCCAACCTTTCTGCTAACCAACCCCTGAGTCCTATTGAGGTTTTATACCTCTTGACCTCTGGACACTCCCATGCTATGGGCATGCCAGTGTCTAGAGGGCTATGGATGCTCCCACAAGCGTGCATGCCTACCTCTAGGGACTATTTCCAACAGAGCTGTGCTAGAGTTCAAGGATTTTAAGGCACTTTTCTAGCCCAGAATTCCAGCCACTGCCCAAAACCTGCTGTAACTTCTGGAGTCCATTAAACACAAGATGACAAGGCTAATAAACTAAAATGTAACTCCAGGACTAGGCCTGACCATCCCCAACCGGGACTGAAATTTTGTCAAACACTTGGCATCAGTGCAATCTACAGGTGTAAATGACAGATCTAAGCATAGGGGTCTTATACTTATCTGAGATTCGCTATGAGGCATTGTTTCCTTATCACTTTAGTTGTAGTTTCATCCATTAGCCCATATATACATTGTTCATTAATATACAAGTAAAAACATGATGGGAGCCATACATAGCCACTATTATAATACACATTCATAACCAACATAATAACAACATAAATACCAAGGAAACAACAACCATATAATCCACATATAAACCAGTATAATACTCATGAGATAAAAAGGAGAAATAAACTCATATTAATGATGCAAAAGCCAACCCAATATGGGACTACCACGTTCCACTCGACCGTAGAATGGCTGAGTCAAATCTCTCTTCAGACATTCACCGTCGTGCCATATTCCAAGCATGAATGTGGGATCTCATAGAAGACATCAATCCAAAACCATCCAGGGCTTCCAAAGGCCATCCACATCAATCCATGAAACAATGATTCCACCTCATTATCAGACATCACAAAACCATCATCAGATTGGTCTCTATCTAAGCCTTCCAGGGCTTTCAGAGCGTTTGTTCAACCAAGGCTTCGAGGACTAGTAACTCAACCCACAACTTTTACTGAGCTTCCAAAGCATTTGTCCAACCAAGGCTTCTAGGACTAGTAACTCAACCCACCAAGGGCTTCCAGAGCATTTATCCAACCAAGGCTTCCAGGACTAGTACCTCAACCCAAGTTGTTACAGGGATTCCAAAGAGTTTGTCTAACAAGGGCTTCCAGGACTAATAACTCAAACCAAGCTAAGGAAACATGAGAACCACACAAAACAAAACAATGAAATAAACCCACAATCTCCATGGCTATCCAAGAAATGGCAAGGCTAGGAAATCCATTGTCAATCCTGACCATCCTCCATGCCAATGATAGATCATAACTAGGAAACCACATGCATATGCCACACATGCCAAAAATAGTAAGGAAAACATACATGCAACTCAGTACCTGCAAGCAAAACTCGCTGTAGCTACTGATCCCAATGTCCTCTTGCACTTTCCTGCTCTTCCTTTTCCTTCTTGCTCCAAAACTCCAAATATGCCACACTCTCAAAGAGTGCTCCAATAAAAGTCTAAGTGTCCAAGAGTATGACAGAGAGAGATCCAAACTTAAAATGACATAAGCTTACCCATTGATCCTCAAAAGCCTTTTTATTAATGAGGCCTTTATTTTCTTCATTTTCCTCCTCAACATGTGACCTTTCACCTCCCTTTTCTCCTAATTTCCATTATTTTCATATATAAAATGCCAATTAATGCCTCTTGCTTTTCCAAAGCCTTTGCCAATTTCCTTAGCCATAACAAACTGAATGAACACCCACTAGGATGTTTTACCCACCATTCAGATTGGAATACGTGTCCCATGACCATGGTCTTATATATTTTTACATGGATTTTTAACTAGGGTTGTTACAAATTCCTTCTGATATTGGCAGTAATCACCTTCTCTGTAGACACTGAGACTGGGTTCTGAGGATCATTTGAGAAGTATATTTGTCTCTGTCGCAAGATCCTCTTCTTGTGCTAATCAAACATGACATTGCACACATCCTTGACTCTATCTCAGGTGGAGGTGTGATTCACATTTCTCCAAATACAAAAAGACCACCTATGAGCGGGGGTTCTTATGAAGAATTTGGTTCATCATCCATGGGCTGAATGGTGTCGTATTCCTCCAACTCTTCTTCTATCTCCCGAGTTAACTATTCTTCTTCTAGTCTCTATGTTGCTTCTTCCTCCTGGGACTGCCTTTGTTGTTCCTCTTCTAATATTCTCCTTTCATCTCCTTCTTCCTATTTCTTCCTAAGCAACTCATCTCGCTTCATATTCTCCTTTTCTTCTACTTCTATCCTTTCTTGTTCTACTTGAATAACTCCTATGTTCAAAGGATCAACTTTTCATTTCATGCTACTTTCTCCTCTCGAATCGTACTTGATCCTCTTCTTAGGAGCTACACTCTTTGCTTAAGGGGTTATCTAGTGTTCCTCCTGGAGCTACATATCTTGAGCTGGTGGATCTTGGGGTGAACTGGTCTCCATCCCTGGATGTGTCTTTCTAATTGCATTGTACCCGTTCTTCACCTTCTCATCTTCTGCTATAGACATTGATGAATATCCTCAAAACGAAATTGATACTTTCACAATGTTGCTTGCACACTCTCTTGGGATAATATCCATGAAAGTCTTTAGTTACAAAGTGCAAGTGATCCAACTCTTGTATTTTTGCAGTTGTCGCCTTGTGGCTCTTTAGTTCACACAATCTTATCCTCAATGGGGAAGTGGGCCAAAGGGATTCATTTCTCATGTGAAGGACTCCTCACAATCCCTTGTCCAACAGATATACTACTTCTTGCATGACCACCTTATTGGTCACATATCGCGGCATGAGATGAGGAGATATCTAGCTTCCGAAACAACGAATGTATGTGCCCTCACACATTGTAAACCAATTTGTGATGTCCTGTAGTGATTCCTTCACTTGATCGATGATGCAAGGAGGATCGATCTTGAATATCATATGGAATATAATTGCAAAGAAATGTTCAGCCAATATGTCACATCTGAAACTTGATTTTGATAACACCCTGTAGTGGAGTTAAACTGGGAACTTGTTCTCGGGGGTCTAGTTCCAGTAAATTCCTAGGGAAGCATATTGTGCACAAATTCCATCTAAAAGAAATGTACATATATAGAAATTTGGTGCTCAATTTTCCCTCAAATATGATTTTTCTTTCCCCACATGAAGTTGCAACTCAAATGAAAATATATTTGCACAATTGAAATATTTACCATGGGTAACCATCATATTGAGTATATATATCTAGTTTTCCTCAAACACCTCAGCGTTCTTCCGCCCATGCAACTGACAACACATGGAAATAAGATATTGATATACATCTGTGAGAATCTTGGTCAGATAAACTATAGATGGGTGGTAGCGAAACTTAGCAGGATCGCGACACGAAGATTCAATGATGTCACTTGTGTTGAGATCGACCCATCTAATATAGAAGCCATTATTTGCATATTCTATGGGCCTAAGAATCTTGTAGTAAGTATGCATGTCTTCTCCATAATAGGTGGCGAGTTTATCACCACTTTCACTACGAAGCACAAGATGAGATTCATCCATGTGTGTGATAATCTGCTCAATCACTTTCGCACAGGGGATGACTGGGAGTCTACATTTGATCCTCTATATTTTGGAATACTTGATATTGATATATACTTCCAAGTCCTCCAATTTCTCAGGAAACTATTTTTTCATGAATGCATCTTTTATGTCGCTCCATGTGACCTCAATAGACTTATCAATGAAGTAATGTATGTCTGTATATATGGGAACAATTAACATTGTCACTTCAATCGTTTCCTCAGTGCTTGCTTCTAAGACTTATTTGGAGACCATTTTACGTGTAGCAGAAGGCATGGATCTAACAAATGATGAAAGAGTGACAATACTTGTAGCTCGAAAAATTCTTTGTGGAAGCACACTCATGATGACACTATTAGCTCTATGAAATTTATTAACTATTGCAGCAATATCTTAGAAAATGATATTCAAAGAGCCATTAAATTTAGCTTAGAATGTAATATATCAATGACAACAAATAATTACCTAAATTCATAATAAAATATGCATATAAATAGGGTGGGAACACTTTTAAAGAATGAAGGGGGCTCAAGGGTGATTCAGGGTTTTGTAGTGCACTCATGCGCTCAGGCAAGAGAAGGAAAACCTTAAGGGTGCAAGGTCACACTCTGAAGAGATGAAGGATGAGTCTTTAGGCATTCATGGTGTGCTCATGCGCTCAAAGAGATAGAGATGGCACATTGGAGCACTCCGAAGGTATGAGGGAACAAGTTTTGGGGCTTCAGTCTTTCAAGGTGCGCTGACGCGGTCAAGGACAAGGAGGGCACATTGGCGCATGCCGAAGGGACAAAGGAAAAATATTCAAGCCTTCAGGGTATGCTCATGTGCTCAAGGATGGTGCAGTTCTTCACAGCGAAGGAATGGGCTCAAGAGGAAAAATTCATTTTTCTGGGCACATTTTTCAGATTTGATCGAGCTTCGGGTTCTAGAAGTGTGCTTTGCTTGACAATGGCTCAAGAACAAGTCTAACAACAAGATTTCATGATATAAATGAGAAGAAGAATGATCTAAAAGATTTTATGGTTGTTATTGCAATCATGCTTTGAATGTGAAGGGTCAAGGAACATGCAAAGTTTCAGTTTGTGACAACAGATTAACACTTGTAGGAGCAAGGTTGAACAAAAAAGCTAGTAAATAAACTAAAAAATAGACACCAGAAAGGAAATCAAGATCTATGGTGAAATCATGAAAGGAAATCAATATATTCAACATGCAAAACTTACTTGTAACACAAATCAACAAAGGGTTTCTTGATCTACATCTATGCACCCAACTGAGATGAGAATGATTATTAGAATGAATGATTAGCTGGGTTAATTTAAAAGAGATTACATGCAAAATTATTTCATGCATGATTACCACTTGTCGACAAGTTAATGATTTAGTTGAAGGAAGTTATGTGGGCTCCTATTTTCTAGGAGTGTGCCCACATGCAACAAGGAAGCTCATACATGCATTCAATAAGGGTGCATGTCTTTAGCACGAAGGAATGTGCTCAAGGAGGGTGCACTTGCTAAGCATGAAGGAGTGCACACTTCTTCAACTTGAAGGAATGCACTCAATACAAGCGCAAGTCTTCGTGATCTTGAAGTGTGCTTTTGCCTTTAAAAGGAACTTTTCTTGCTTTTGCATGCCTTTTGAGTGTATGCAAGTCAAAATTCTAGTTTCTAAGTCAAGAAAAGTCATGAGTCCACTGAACCATGGATTAGACAACACAAACGCTTCTAGAGGTTAGGTGACAACACTTAGGAAACATTAACTTTAGACATTGTGACACTAGGAGAAAACATAAGAATAACAAAACAAACAATGTGATTGCACTAAGGGGATTGAAACCACAATTCATGTAGGCTCCAAAATTGACATACGCAAAAAATTTGGAGGGTCATTGTCATAGTGACAACAATTGGCGACACACTAGGAGAACCCCAAATTCTTTGAAATGGTTTTATTTATGCACGGAGCCTCAATTCTCCAGGAAGTATTGATTCATTCACTGAGTTACCTTAGCTCTCCACTCTTACCTTGTTAAAGATATAGTCTTCCCAATTCCACTACTCAGTGTAACACAACATAAAGCAAGCCATATCATTATCTTGTTGATGCAAGTAAGGGTCATATAGCACATTGATATAAAAAGAATCAGAGTATGAGTTTTACATCTATGGCATTGCTCCCCTACTAGGAGGTCTGGAAACTACCCTGGTGGAGCCATTTCAGAAACACAAACATTTCTTCACTGCTAGCGAGCCTGAATAATACCCTGACAAAGTTGCTTGCTTCACCTCCCTGTGCATGAAGCCTTTCTCCTCTTTCACCCTTTAATTATTTCCTTTTATAGGACTATGCATCAACACTTATTATTTTCTACGGGAATAAGAAGGATCTTGACTTATTGAGAGCAGAGGGAGTTTCTCCTTTAGAGACATGTTTAAGAACTCTTATGCTTTATTCTCTAAAAGAATCCCTCTTAATCCTCCTCTATCAGATAGATAAGCATGATGACACTATTCATAAAAAGGACAGAGTGCATAAATTAGAATACTAAATAGATATGGGCATCATGGTTTTCTTACAACTTCTCGGTCGAAGGATCGTATTTTCCATTGAAAAATCATCAACTTGAAGATGTAAACCAACACAAAGAAGAGGATAATAGATAATCCAAGGGTTAGCACAACTCACCTTTCAAAAAGGATTGGCCACGTCATATTGAAGCTCAAAACCAAATTTATTTAAGGAATAATGAAACTAAAAAACAAAATGAGGGAAAGAAAAGAAAAACAGGAATGCAATGCATTTGCCTAAATGCAACCTATCCTACCCTAAACTAAATAGTAGAGGGTTGGGTCATCTAAAATGGAACTTCCAATGCAACCATAAAAGTTTTTCCCAACCTTTGGGTCGAAAGATGTGATCGTGTAAAACCATAATAAATTATAGTGAAATGAAAAGGATATACAATGCAAACATCCACACCGACAAATAGAAACATGAAGTGCAATCATAATGGTGTACCACATTCGAATGCTCTATCAAAGGAAAGAATGTAGAAAAACAGTAATTTCCAGGTCCATGACCATACAACACTTGATTAAAAGCATTTAAGAACAAGCCACGTGACATGGGTCCTAACCGATAAGATTCTTCGAGGGAATTTGCAATGGGATCGTGGAAACAACCTTTAGAAAAACCTTGACAAGAAAAACTAATCAAAGGCGAATCCACATCATAGGCAATATCAACAAGTTAACCACAATTAGTGCTATCATGCAAGTTAAAATCTTCGATGGATAATGCAGAAGTTACGTCATATTGAATTATCTAACATCCAAAATGATCACTCTTTGTTTCCACATAGGATATTAAAGATTTTCTTGAGGTGGGATGTATTGATTGAAGTTCAACAATTACATTAAAATTTCTACCATGAGGGTTTAAAAATTTTACGTGCAAAAAATGAGAATACCTCAAGAGATTCAACATCCCACGAGATGACATTAGCAACAACATCTTGCGAAAAAATATTAAATTGACCAAAATCACAAATACCATCAAGGCGACAGGAACCTGACATAACCATCGGCATAAGTTGAAGTGTCCTACTCACCTAACTTAACCTTGAATTTTGATAAGACAAAGTTAAATACTTATCTAAACAAGAGTCATAATTCAAATCATGAGATTCAAAAGAAAATTGAGGTTGACCAGATAGATTTTTGAGATTAACACAAAAATCCTCGATGATACGCATGCCATCTTCTTGATCAAAAGGAACCATACCAAAAAAAAATCTCCAATGATCGCTTCAGACTCCATTTGAAGACTCCATGAGACTTGAACAATCATCACCATATAGTTTAGAAAAAAGGAAATCATTAGGGTCATGGTTTTCCAATGACACATCTTGATTAACGGGTTGAGGGTCAACATGAGGAATACCAAGATTTGAAGATTATTGATTGATAGGATCAGACAAATCATCATCAGCGGAAATATGTGAAAGAAAAATCAATTCTTACTTGGCAAATTGATCTTCCGATTTAGTGATCAGTTTAGGTTGAAAACATGGAACGTCAAAAGGAGGGGGACAGAGAGCAAAGGCATGTCTGATTCTTCCTCAGATGCTGAAATTGTTTTTGATCGGGAAAACATGATGAATATGATTCACAATATTTCCTTGACATCTTGACTAAGAAGTGAAACTTTTCATCCAAGAATTTCTAGGCCACATCCTCATCAAGAAATTCATAACCAAGATGGAGGAATCTATCATATTAATGTTCAAGAGATTCATTGGATTCCATTATAAGTTGATCAATTTCATTAATAACATCTTGATATTCATATTTTTCGAAAAAACAACAAAGTTCATTAACTAATTGATTGAAAGATGAGATATAAGCAGTGGGTAAACAATAACACCATTGCTTTGCACCACCATCCAATGTAAGGGTAAACGATTGTGTGAGGATTTCTTCAGAATAAATGCCAGTTGAGAAACAAAATTGAACAAACTCAATTACGTAATCAAGAATGGTTGTTGTACCCTTTCCATCGAATCTTTAATGTGACAAGTCATGTAAAAATTCTGCAGGGATTGAAAGATCTAAAGCTTCGGAAAAACACCTCAGGATTATGATCTAGGATGAAGCCATTAAAGGTAAATGATTCAAGCAAACTTCAAAGGCTTAGATAGTCATCTAGACCTCCTTCTAGTGCCAAAATGTTGATGGTGTTGGATGCTGCCAACATGTAAGGGGATCTCCTCAATGTGAAGTCCCAATTAGACCTCACACCGTTTAGTGTAGAAGTCCCATCTAACTATATGGTCCAACTGCGATTGGAAAGGTTTCAAATATATGCCTTGGTTACATTCACACAGAAGAGATCACACCACCTCTTTGGGAAGAAATTATGTAAGCTTTGTGAGACACCCAATGTAAGGTGCATGGGGGAACTTCCACAGTTGGTAAAGGAAAACAACCTCCGGTTATAAAAGTAATAGTACTATCTTAAAGGAGAACTTGGGAACAAAGATAAAGGCTTGTTGCTAACCTGCATATTAGTCCACATAATAAACAACAATCATGAAAACATAACATCATTTATTCAATTACAACCATACCTAAGTAACGAAATAGTTCATTAGCCTTAGTATCTAATTAAGCCAACATATACTGTAAACATAACAAGAATAGTCCTACTACATCCACGATACATGTATGAAGAGGTGTTGGCTCATAGAGCTTCTCATTATGAAAGAAAGATCCCAAGTACATTGTTACTTAGATGAGACACTAGATCCAGTAGTGGAACATGAAGCCACAACTTGCTTCTCTAAGGAATGATCTATCTCATATGCACTACTAGAGAAGCCAAAGCAAGACTCCAATAATCCAAGCCCTTATCTTGAGTTATGAGGAGATATTTATAACTAATGACAATAATATTTGAGCTTCCTGATGTCTCTTTAACTTCTATGATTGTTCATATTATACACATGCCTATTTACATTCCTGATCTAAGGGATAAAAAACATGCTAAAAATCGAAGTGCTCAAAATATCCCAAAATTAGTGCCAAATCATATATCCTGTCTCTGATTCCAATGACGCTTGAATTGCCTCAATACGACACCGTATGATAGAGTTATCACCTCAATACGACACCATATGAGAAAGTTATTGCATTTTGAAGTTTTTGGCAAACAACTAAAAAGTTAACTTGCATGGTTGACTGAGTTGCTGACTGGGCAAGCCGTACGATGATGTGGCGTTAACGTCAACAACTGATTATCCAGTGCAGTTGTCAAAACGGGCCAATTAGGATAAGGCATGTGGAAAACTGGTATTGGATAGATTATTTGTGATTTGGGCCAATTCCGGGTCACCATGTGACCTAATCAGAGGGCACCACGTGGCCCAATCAGAGGGCGTCATGTAGCCCAATGAGAGGTCACCACGTGGCCTCGAGAATGGCACCAAAAATTGGTTCGTTGGACTGATAGACCTTAGTCGGGTTCAACCGCATGACCTCACAACTACTAATCAACTTCCTTATTGTTCCACCATTTTGCTTCTTATTATATAAATGTGTGTCGGTTGTTAATAAGGTTTAATGGTCCCACCATTGGGGGGAGGAGGGGGGCGGGACGCCAGGCCGACAATCTCACCCAGCCGATCCATCCTCAATTTTTATTTTTTGATATGTGATTGTGTACCAAGGTGGAATGTGTGAGGAGTTGGCCCCGACCTCGGTGCTATTGAATATTATCATAACTAATGGCAGAATAGGTGAGAGGGATAGGCACGTGACACCCTTCCTACGCCCATCCCATGGTTCATGGAATTGTAATATGACTTCGAGCAAGGAGCTGGCAGGTGCATGGCCTCTGGCCCATGCCCCTAGCCACATTGAGCGCCGTGTGACTGACCAGAGGGTGGAGGAATATTGCGCAGTGGCTAACTAACAGTCCAACATTTTGCACTATAAATGACAAAATTAATGTTGAAACCATGCCAAATTGTCGCCTAATGGATCCACTAAGAACGGAATTTGTTGCCATTTTTGCAAATTTGCAGAGCATATAGCAGAGAAATGGAAAATGAGGCCTAACTTGGCCATTTTTCAGCCTTTTTGAGCCCAAGAAGATCCAACACAAGGGTTTTTGGGTGTTCTGGACACAATGACAATGATATTTTTGTAATTTGAGCATTCTATGTTGATGTAATTGACATTTTGAGCATATAATTTAAAGGGCTAACATTGGAAGTTGAACCCAAAGACATATCCTAGGAGGGGTGAACTCTGTCATCAAATTGTTGTTTTGTTATGCTGCATGTTGTTTGTTTTTCTCTGTTTAAAGCTGCAAAACTTAACTAATTTTAGCTTTCATAAAGGATTTCTATGATACGTCTGAGATGGTGAAAGTGTTGTACACTGAAAGGAAAACATGGTTGCAAGGAGAAATTTTTAATCAACAAAAAGGTAATGGTGGTGATGGGAGAAAACCTCCACCTCCACCTCCTCCTTCACCTCCATCTTCTCCTCCATCCTCACCTCCTTCTTTACCTCCTTCAACACCAAGATATACTCCTCCTAGATTTCTAAAAGGACATGCTAAGTCTCCTTTGCTTAAGCTTGATGTCAAGTTTGAATTGCCTATGTATGTTGTAGTGTTTTCTTCTTAATGATGTATGAAAAGAACTCACTTAAGATTGTGGATGACAAACAATCTCAACAATTGAAATGACTGCTAAACATTGTAGATCTGCAGCTATTGATAGAAACAAAAACCTGCCAAAATTATGATCTATGCTACGATCATAGTTAAACGGTGAAAGAAAGAGTAATAACCCCAAACATCCAAAAGAAACCATATATGTAAAGAATAATTTTATAATAACGCCTGTGATGAGAACAGATAAATGTTACCAATCCCCCTCTTTGGGATGGGTTCTTGGCTATCCTCAAAAGTCTCCAGCTTCTGTAGAGTCCCTCTCCTCTATAATGCATAAACCCAATAAAAATATGGTGTGCGACAATGAAAATAATTAGAGTTACAACAATGAGTGCAACAATGAAAATAATCAAAAGTGAATAATGAATGGAAAACCCTCCTATTTATAACAAAATATTGAGTTATCCTTGAATAATGAGCAATAATAAAATATTATTGATCCCATTCTTGGAAATACCACTTG
>APFE031537503.1:45778-63797 GCA_000404065.3 Pinus taeda | reverse complement strand
ATGTGAATTTGGAAAAACATCTCTAAATTATTTGGGTCATATAGTAGGGGGTGGTGAATTGAAAATATATCCCTCTAAAGTGGTAGTCATTGTAAATTGGCCTAAACCCAAGCCTGCTACAGAAGTGAGAAGCTTCTTAGGAGCAACACAATATTAGAGGAATTTCATCTCTAATTTTTCCTCAATTGCAGCTCCCATACATACTTTGACAGGATTTACAAAGGTGTTTCACTGGGGAGACAAACATCAGAAAGCCTTCGACACCTTGATAGAAAAGATTAGTACAACACTTGTACTAGCACTGCCTGATCTACAAAGACATTTGAGATCCAAACAGATGCCAGTGACTATGCCATGGGAGCAGTGTTGAAAAAACATGGTAAACCCATATGTTATCATTCTGAGACTTTTAATCCTACAGTAGTTAACTATGCTACATATGATAAAGAATTGTATGCATTAGTTCAGAGTGTGAAAAAGTGGAAACATTACTTAATGGGCAAAGAGATAGTAATACACACTGATCATCAGCCACTTCAATATCTACACTCCCAAACTAAATTGCAGCAATCAATACATTACAGGTGGATGGGTTTTCTACAAAAGTTTCATTTGGTCATTAGATATAAAAAGGGCATACACAACAAAGTTGTAGACATGTTATCTAGACCCATTATAAATGCATCTACTATACTTATGCATAATTTTGTACTGCATGAAAGCTACATTGAACAATATGCTCAAGATATAGATTTTAAGGATGTATATGCAACTTTGAGTCAAGGAAAAAGGGTAGAAGATTTGGATTATCATTTGAAGGACCGACTCTTGTATCATTGTGGGAAACTCTACATTCCACAAACTGAGAGAGTAAAGATAATTAGAGAGGCACACACTTCTCTGATATCAGGTCACTTTGGGTAAGTAAAACAGTTGCACAGCAGTAAAGATTTTGTTATTGGCCGAAAATGAATGAGACAATTTCTAGATATGTGAAAGGGTGTACTATGTGTGCTAAAAGAAAGCCCAAAAATAGAAAACTAGTCTTGTACACTCCATTACCAGTTCCTTCTCACCCTTGAGAAAGTGTTTCCATGGATTTTGTTGGAGGACTGCCAAAATCTAGATGATTATCTGTATGTGGTTGTGGATAGGTTCAACAAAATCTATAGTTTGATACCTTGTAATAAACAGATTATAACTGAACAAAATGTAAAACTATTCTTTGAACATGTGTGGGTTCATTTTGGATTACCCACTTCTATTGTATCTTATCGAGATACCTGATTTGTAGGGAAGTTTTGGTCTAGTCTGTGGGAGATGATGGACACCCAATTGAAGAAAATCACATCTTTTCATCCACAAACCTATGGCCAGACAGAAATAGTTAACAGGACAGTGATCCAGTTACTTAGAGGATATTGCAGCAAACGCCTTAAGCTTTGGGATGAACACTTATGTTATGTGCATCATGCTTACAATAGAGCTAAACACTCTTCTACAAAGAGATATCCTTTTGAGACTTGTTTTGGTTTCATACCAAGCTCTCCTTTGGATTTTGTCTTTGGTAAAGATACCACAGTTGATGGACATAGTGATGTGGACAAGGCAACTAGGTTCATTGAACAAACCCAGGAGATCCACCAGGCAGTACAAGAATAGATAGAAAAGAGCCAAGCCAAATACAAGATAAGGCATGAAAAGCATCGAATGGAGCATAGTTTTCAAGTTGGAGACCATGTCTGGCTATATATCACCAAGGATACGATGCAAGGTGAAGGTAAAAAGCTAAAGCCTATCAGGTATGGACCTTTTAAGATACTTGAGAAGATTGGTGAAAATGCTTTTCACCTTGATCTACCAGCTTACATGCACATCTACTCAGTCGTAAATGCAGATTGCTTGAGATTGTTTGAACCTTCGATGATTGAGGATCCTGAAGAGCAAAGTCAATTGCCTCCTATTGATGACCTGCTACCTGAATATCTTAATGAATTGCAGGAAGACATAGTCTTGGACAGGAAGGTGAGGACAATGCATAGAGGAGATGTCGAGAACCTCAGGATTGTGCTCAAAGGTTCAAAGCTGAGCAGTGCAAAGTGGATTGAGATTGGTACCAAGTGAGATAGCAGTACCCTCACTTAGTCGATGCTTGAAAGAAAACCAACTTTTGGTGGTCCAAAATATTTTAAGTGGGAAGGCTATGATCCGAATTGGATCCATGAAGAATGATTAAGAGAACCATGAATGTATTAGGTCGGGACAAACTTCTAAAAAATTCCAAAATAGGGATCAAAAACATCCTGAACCAATGGAAATGGCAACCAACGTGGAATGACGAGGACTTCGGTCAAAGCGTGTTGACCGAGGCCCAAGGAGACTATGCGGGAGGCCAAATTAGCCCCTTGGGAGCCCCGGATCGGGAAACAGAGGTGGATTTTGATGCATGATTAGTGCTAATCGCGTATCACTGGGTGAAAAGGGCTGAAATGGGGAAGCCCTGAGCACTCAGATGCCTAGGGAGTTGGGGAACTATGGGCGAAAAGTGGAAAAGCACTAAAGGACAAGGCGGGACCTGCACTCCGAAAAATTGGCAGTATTTATTGGCGCACCCTCAAACGGTAAGTGGTTTTGGAGAAATTGGAGCAATCCAACTCAATGATCGATGCATGGCAAGTGGAGGAGAGAGAAAATTTCCATTGATCACACACTAAAGGTCGAGCAAGTCAACTGCGTGAAATGTGCGTATGGCGTTGGATCTAGAGGCCCCAGATTGGATGGCTGAGATTGCACCCAATGGGGAAAGCAGAATTGACGAAGGAATGAGCCGCGATTTAGAAGGATTTGAAGTCCATTTTGACTGCCACAGTGGAGGAATACTTCATCCACAATGTAACCGAAGAACTGAACTGACGAAGCAAGCTGGCATGTTATAGGAGGACATATGGCCACTCCCTGTGAGCCTGAGGATGATGCCGAGAACAAGGAACTCCAAGTGCAGCTGCAGAAGGCGATTTGATGGAGGTGGAAGAGGAATTGAACAGACATGGAAACAAATGGCTTAAAGCCATGAACAGAGACATAATATACAGTCAGAGTCAGAGAGAGAGACAAAGAAACCAGAATCCTGAGAGGAGGATGGAACACAGAGAAAAAGATAGTGAAGCAAAAGAAGAAGAGAACAGAGGGCTGAGCTAACCAAAGGCAACATAGAGCACCAGAGAGCTTGAGGGATTCAAGCCATCCTAGAGAGGATCTGTCCGAACTGAGCACCACATTGGGCTCTTTCCATTATAGACCAGAAGGTTAGATAGCTACTAGGAAAACAATTCTATGCACTCCAGTGGCTTAGGGAATCCAGGCACCACCCTGCCAAGAAAATTTGTTTCAGGTGACTCATATTGAGCTCCTGCATTGTAATTCTATACCTAAAACACACTAAAATAAGGCCATCACTGAAGCTCAACCGGTGATGTAGCCCTAGAGAATAGGGTGAACTCCTTATTAATTTTTTGTGTTCTTGTATTTGCTTACTGTATTTCTCTGTTGTCTTTCCATTCAATTGTTTATGTATTGCAATTTGATCGTTCTGTTGCTTAAATAACATAATGGTTAAGAGCATGTGTTTCCTCCTAAGAGGTCACGGGTTCAAAACCAGAGGGGGGTAGAGTATGTATGCCTTCGTAGACTTAGCAGTCAAATCGCTGCGTGGAGGTGGGTCCCTTGTCCCACAAACAAGGGGGTCTCATACACCAATTTGGTGTCTGGCTTCGCTGTGACCTTAAAAATGATGATTATTATTATTATTATTATAAACACACACCAAAATATGAGTCTGTAATACCTTCATTTAATAAATTGTTAATTGAGGTCACTTATAGGGTGATTATCAGATCAATTCATGTGGAAATTTTGGTCATAAAGCTATATAATGTCGCACATACCCTAGGAACCAATACAATTCCAGGAGATCTATCAAATATGAACCTCCCAGGGCTCAACAAAACATCAATAGATTTGAACATTTAAGAAATAATATTGAATGTTACAAATGTCAAAACTTTGGACACATAGCCAGAGACTGCAGACTTGAAAATCCTCTAGAATAATATTCGAAGCTGCATAACGAATGAACTTGGAAGAAGAAGAAGGTTGATAATTGTGCTCTCGCTCTCAAGTCTCAAAACAACAAATATGTGTGGTATGTTGATAGTGGTTTCTCAGTGCATATGATTGGAGAAGGAAAGAAATTTGTATCTCTGAAAGAGAATTAGGATGGAACTATGTCCTTTGGAAATGATGGATCTTCAAATCTTATAGGATCAGGTACCTCCAATCTCGGAAGCAAAGATGCTCTAGCCAAGAATGTTCTATTGATTGAAAAATGAATCAAAATCTGCTCAGTGTTGGACAAATGTGTGATCAAGGACACACATTGCTATTCAACTCCACAAAATGTGAAATCAGGAAAGGTAGGTATGGTAAAATTGTGGCTACAACAAGTCGAGCTCCAAATGACATATATGTTCTGGATGAAACAACTAAAGCATGTCTACTAGCTAAAGAAGATGAAATTTGGTTATGGCACAAACGAATGGGTCACATAAAATTTGAAAATCTTGTCAGGATAAGCAAAATGGAAGCCATTTGGATGTTTCTTGCCTATGCATATTCAAGAAAAATAAAAGTCTACCAAATGGATGTTAAGTCAACATTTCTAAATGGCGAATTAGAAGAAGAAGTTTACATTGAACAACATGAATGTTTTCTACTATCATAAAAACAAGACTATGTTTGTAGGTTAAAGAAGGCTCTGTATGGTCTCAAGCATGCTCCCAGAGCATGGTATGGTCGTCTTGATGGATATCTATGTCAACAAGGGTTCAAGAAAGGTACTGCTGATTCTTTACATACAAATAGATAAAGATAGTTTAACAATCGTTGAGGTATATGGGGATGATATAATCTTTGGTATTAATGATGATTGACTAAGTAAGAACTTTGCTACAAAGATGTAAAGTGAGTTCGAGATGTCTTTACTTGGAAAGTTGACATACTTGTTAGGGCTTCAAATATCTCAGCAAGAGAAAGGAATATTTATATGTGAAGCCAAGTACATCAAGGAAATGCTCAAGAAATTCAAAATGGAAGATTACAAACCCGTCCTTACTCTGATGGTAACAGGTTGAAAATTGAGCATAGATGAGTCATCTAAGGATGTGGATCGGAGGTTGTACAGATCTATGATTGGTAGTATTCTATATGTAATAGCCTCCTGACCAAATGTTATGCAAGCAATTGCACAAGTAGCAAGATTCCAAGCAGCACCAAAAGAATCACATATTATTGCCATCAAAATAATTCTTCGATATCTAAAGGCACAACAAAATATGGCTTGTGGTATCCCAAGGGCAACAATATCATTATTCAAGCCTTTACAGATGCAGATTGGGTAGGAAGTGTTGATGATCGTAAGAGTACTAGTGGAGCAACATTCTATCTAGGTGGTTGTCTCATATCATGGTTGATAAAAAAACAACCTCAATCTCGTTATCTACAGTGGAAGTAGAATACATTGTAGCGGAAGCTCATTGTACTCAAGTCCTTTGGATGAAACGAAATTTTCAAGATCTTCAAGTACAATTCAGTGAGCCTATTCCCATCTTCTGTGATAACACCAGTGCCATCAACATCTCCAAGAATCTTATCATGCATTAAAAAAAACACATTCCGATTAAATATCATTTTGTTAGAGAACAAGTCACTGAAAAGAATACCAAACTTGAATATGTTGGTACAGAATAACAAATTGTTGATATCTTCACTAAACCTTTACCTTGTGAAGCATTTGAATATCTTTTCTAGAAGCTTGGGATTCTCCCAAGTTCTCATTAGATTTTCCTTATTCATAAAATAAAGGGGGAGTGGAAGTGTGTATAGGTCCGTAGGATAGTTGTGTGTCAGGGGGGGGTTACCCTTTTCCATTGATGTCAATAGGGGAGAGAAGGTAGTAGGAAGAGGTGCCCTAATCGCAAGGGGAGTACTTGTGTTTCCATCAATTCCAAAGGGGGAGATTGTTGATCTAAAGATTATTTGAGGTTGTCATTGATGTAAACCCAAGAAGCACCAAGGATGACCCTGAACTTCAATGGCACATTGGGCATAATTATTCATGGTTTCTCATCTCATAACCATTACAGGAATACTCTACTCAAAAATATCTTTCTAATGGTATATAGCTCTCCTCGTAATTCCTCACCGTTTGTAAGTTATTCAAGATTGAAGTTAGTAACCCCAATTAGTGGGCTAAAACCCCATGGGGTCGTGGCATGGAATTTATCATTGATTTTGGTCATTGAATAGTAAATAATTAATAATTTTTTAAGCTCCTAAAATCCCTCCAGCATTCTCTATAGAAGCCCCTCTTGACTCTATAAAAAGAAATCTCATATATCCTCCAAAAGCAGTGATTGTGGAATTTGTGCTATAACTTTATTTCTGCGAAGTATTAGATGTGGAAATGAGAGCCCATTTGAGATGAAATCCAGATGAACTTCGTGACCAAATTTCAGATCTTGGTTTGCTATATTTTCGAATATATGATCTGCGGATGTTAGGGTTTTTACAGGCTCCCAAATTTCATCTCAAAGAGGTGACCTTGGGAAAATCGTCATAACTCTCTCTCTGTGAAGCGGATTGGAATTATATAAAAAGTGGAGGATAGTGCATGGAATGTAGTTTTTTTTTTATCAATTTCAGAGAAGAAGGAGGAAACAATGACATGATGCACACTATATAAGTTCTCTCTATGGAACTAGTCCATAATTAGGTCATTCTGAGAGATTGGGCATAACTTTTCCTTCAAGAATCCAAACTGGGTCAAACCTATGGCATTGGAAAGAAGAATCAGAGGGTTACTATAGGACTGAAGATCAGATATTGGGGATTTAAAATCCAGAGATAGATTAGATTCATTATCATGCTCCTAGAAGGCAAGGAAAAAACTAGATCAAGTGTTGTCATGGGGTGCAAAGAACTAGACTTTCTAGGGCAGCAAAGAGCAAGGTGCGAAAAAATGATGGAACAGAGGTAAGCTCCAGACAAGTATATTTTGTATATGCATGTTCATCTCTTAATTGCATTAGGTTCTTAGTATTCTAATTTGTTGTTTTTTTTTAGCACTGACATATGCTCTGCAGGATGAGGTAAGTTTTGCTATTATCAAGTCATGGTTATTTCCTTGAAGACGTTTTGGAGGTATTATATATTCATCAAGAGTAGAATAAATGCATAATCTAATGTTTTGAAGAGTGAGAAAGGGTAGCATGACAAGAGAAACAATCAGGGTGCATAACAAAAACAAGAATTTTGCCACATGAAGTCTTCAAGTAGACAACACCACATATAGTCATTATAAAAGTATCATTATACAGAGTCATTGTAAAATTTTTACAAGTGTTTATTTACCAAGAGTTGAAGAGGAAGTGTCAGGAGGTCTAGGATCATCATTAGGTGGTTGTTTCATAGTTGGGGTTATGGTCTAGTGTTTTTTCTTCTTCTACATCATTCTATATCATTTTAAAGTGAGCCATTTTCCCTAGTACAAGAGTCCATTCTTATATAGGGTGGTAGGGTGGTGCTAGGATGGTGCATGAAGTCACCAATAGCTTCAAGCCCTTGAAAAATTCAGGGTGGTAGGGTGGTTCTAGGGTGAATTGTAGCTCATTGGGTGTTGGGGCATCTGTTCATTTGACTACCGAAGAATCTTGGGCGTCGGAGCGTCCATCCAGTGGGAGTTGGAGAAGAATGCTTTTCTAGATTCTAGGAAGTTGGAGCTTTATTTTCAATTGGAGTTGAAGATTAAAGAATTATTAGAAAAGCGTTTAGGTGATTTTTGTCCCGGAGGGGGTTTCCACCTTAAAAATGTGTGCATTTGTGTTCCTTTTGTTTACTGCTATCATTTTACAAACACTGATAATAATTTAAGATTAACTAATGCTTCGAAAGTTTAATAATAATACTAATTGAAAGGAATATTGATTCACCCCCCTCTTATTATTTCCAACAATTGATATCAGTGCTTGGTTCCTGCAATAGCAGTTTAACAACTGGAAGGAGATCATGGAGCATACCAAGAATGGTGTACCTATATTCAATGAAAAAATTATGCACTCTGGAAAGGAAGAATGGAGGTCTATCTCTTGGCACAAAGTTACGAAGTATGGGAGACTATTCTAAATGGCTTTACACCAACCAAAAATGAACAAGGTAATAAGAATTTGGTAAATGATGCAAAGGGAAAGGATATTATTATCAGTGGACTTATTGAATCTACTTATCATTAGTTGTTGGGTTGTAAAACCACCAAAAATATATGGGACAAGCTTGAGAATATACATATAGGTGACTCAAATGTTAAAGAAGAAAAGTTTCAAATCTATAGAGAAAAGTTTGAGCAACTAAAAATTAAAGAAGATGACAACATTGTTGTAGACTTCCAACACATTTATGAAATAACCAACACTCTGGAAGGATTGGGAGAGCCTATTGATGAGAAGACTATTAGATCAAAGATTCTTAGAATGTTACCAGGAAGATTCAACCCAAAGGTATCAGTCTTAGAATACAGTGCAAATATGGTCAAACTCATCAAAGAGGAATTACATGGAGTTCTCATCGCATACAAAATGACACTTGATGAAGATGAGGGTTCTTCGCATCTAGAAACTACGTTCACTGCATCTAAGAAAACCAATAAGGACAAACAACCTTCAAAGGCAAAGACCTGCACCTGCAAGTGTGAAGAAAAGGAATATGATGAAGAAGGTCTTTCAAATGGAGAATATGCTTACTTTATGAGAAAACTAAATATTGGTAAGGGAAAATTCAAAGGTAAAATTCCATTGATATGTTTCGGTTGTGGAGAGGTTGGGCATTTCACAACAAAATGTTTGAATAGAACTGATGGAAACTCAAAAGGAAAGAAAGGCTTTAAGAAATTCAACAAACAAGGAAAGAATAGAGGATTCAAAAGGAACTTTCTCTCTAAAGAAGATAGCTCATCATTTGATGAAGATAGTGATAATGAAGAAGAATCCAATGAGAGAGTACTTTTTATGGCCAAGCACAATAAAGAAGAAGTATCAAACAACAAAGAAGAAGGGTTGTCCATAGAAGAATTTTCTAAGGAGGCAATCAAGCTTATAAAAGAGATCAAGGCTGAGAAGATCCATTCCAATACTCTTGAGGAACAAGTTCAAAGTCTCAAAATTGAAGTTGAATAACACAAATGTATTGAAGAGTCACTTCAAAAGAAGTTGGAAGAAAGCAACAGAGAAAGGAAAGCATTAGACGTCGAAGTAGTCTCACTACATAAGGAAGTGAAGAAGGGAAACAGTATTTAAAACTATGCCAATAGCTCAAGCGCATTGGAAGAACTCATCAACAATCAACAATCTTACAGTGACAGAACTAGCCTCAGTTACAAAGAAGAAGAAGTAAGACCTTCTACAACAAAATACAATGAACCTATAAGATCTGACAGGCATGTAGACTTCATTGGACAAGATTCACAAGAACAACCTCAGAAGACAATTCCCCGACAAAGATTTCCATCCAGGTACCAAAAAAAATTTCATGCCTATTTTATTCATGTGTAATATTTGGTCATAAAGCTATAGAATGTCGCATGTACCCTAGGAACCAATACAATTATAGGATATCTATCAAATATGAACCTCCTAGGGCTCAATGAAACATCAATAGATTTGAAAATTTAAGAAATAATATTGAATGTTACAAATGTCGAAACTTTGGACTCATAGCCAGAGACTACAGACTTGAAAATCCTCTAGAATAATCTTCAAAGCCACAGAACGAACAAACATGGAAGAAGAAGAAGACTGATAATTGTGCTCTCACTCTCAAGGCTCAAAACAACAAATATGTGTGGTATGTTGATAGCGGTTTCTCAATGCATATGATTGGAGATAGAAAGAAATTTGTATCTCTGAAAGAGAAGAAGGACAAAACTGTGTCCTTTGGAAATGATGGATCTTCAAATATTATAGGATTAGGTACCGTCATTCTGAGAAGCAAAGATGCTCTAGCCAAGAATGTTCTATTATTTGAAAAGAGGAATCACAATCTGCTCAGTGTTGGACAAATGTGTGATCAAGGACACACAGTGCTATTCAACTCCACAAAACGTGAAATCAGGAAAGGTGTGTATGGTAAAATCGTGGTTACAACAATTCGAGCTCCAAATGACATATATGTTCTGGATGAAGCAACTAACATGTCTACTAGCTAAAGAAGATGAAAGCTAGTTATGGCACAAATAAATGGGTCACATAAACTTTGAAAATCTTGTCAGGATAAGCAAAATGGAATCCATTTGGATATTTCTTGCCTATGCATGTTCAAGAAAAACAAAAGTCTACCAAATGGATGTTAATTCAACATTTTTGAATGATGAATTAGAAGAAGAAGTTTACGTCAAACAATCAGAAGGTTTTCTACTATCATAAAAAGAAGACTATGTTTGCAGGTTAAAGAAGGCTCTGTATGGTCTCAAGAAGGCTCCAAGAGCATGGTATGCTCGCCTTGATAGCAATCTGATAGCAATATTTACATACAAATAGATAAATATAATTTAACAATCGTTGAGGTATATGTGGATGATATAATCTTTGGTAGCAATGATGATACAATAAGTAAGAACTTTGCTACAAAGATGCAAAGTGAGTTCGAGATGTCTTTACTTGGTGAGTTGACATACTTCTTAGGGCTTCAAATATATCAGAAAGAGAAAGGAATATTTATATTTCAAGCCAAGTACGTCAAGGAAATGCTCAAGAAATTCAAAATGGAATATTGCAAACCTATCCTTACTCCGATGGTAACAGATTGGAAATTGAGCATATACGTCTCATCTAAAGATGTGGATCAGAGGTTGTACAAATCTATGATTGGTAGTCTTCTATATGTAATAGCCTCCCGACCATATGTTATGAAAGAAATTGGACAAGTAGTAATATTCGAAGCAACACCAAAAGAATCACATATTATTGCCATCAAAAGAATTCTTCGATATTTAAAGAGAACAATAGAATATGGCTTGTGGTATCCCAAGGGAAACAATGTCATTATTCAAGCCTTTGCAGATGTAGATTGGGTAGGAAGCGTTGATGATCATAATAGTACTAGTGGAGTAACATTTTATCTAGGTGTTTGTCTCATATCATGGTTGAGCGAAAGGAAAACCTCAATCTCGTTATCTACAGTGGAAGCTGAACACATTGCAGTGATAGCTTGTTGTACTCAAGTCCTTTGGATGAAACAAACTTTGCAAGATCTTCAAGTACAATTCAATGAGCCTATTCCTATATTCTGTGATAACATTAGTGCCATCAGCATCTCCAAGAACCCTGTCACGCATTCAAAAACAAAACAATTCCAATCAAATATCATTTTGTTAGAGAACAAGTCGCCAAAAAGAATATCAAACTTGAATATGTTGGTACAAAAGAAACAATCGCTGATATATTCACTAAACCTTTACCTCGTGAAGCATTTGAATATCTTTTCTAGAAGCTTGGGATTCTCCCAAGTTCTCATTAGATTTTCCTTATTCAGAAAATAAAGGGGGAGTAGAAGTGTGTATAGGTCCGTAGGATAGTTATGTGTTAGGGGGGGGGTTACCTTTTTCCATTGATGTCAATAAGAGAGAAAAGGTAGTAGGAAGAGGTGCCCTAATCGCAAGGGGAGTACTTGTGTTTCCATCAATTCCAAAGGGGGAGATTGTTGATCTAAAGATTATCTGAGGTTGTCATTGATGTAAACCCAAGAAGAACCAAGGATGACCCTGAACTTCAATGGCACATTGGGCATAATTATTCATGGTTTCTCATCTCATAACCATTACAGGAATACTCTACTCAAAATTATCTTTCTAATGGTATATAGCTCTTCTCGTAATTCCTTACCATTTGTAAGTTATTCAAGATTGAAGTTAGTAACCCCAATTAGTGGGCTAAAACCCCATGGGGTTGTGGTATGGAATTTATCATTGATTTTGGTCATTGAATAGTCAATAATTAATAATTTTTTTAAGCTCCTAAACTCCCTCCAACATTCTCTATAGAAGCCCCTCTCAACCCTATAAAAAGAAATCTCATATATCCTCCAAAAGTAGTGATTATGGAATTTTCACTATAACTTTATTTCTGCGAAGCCTTAGATGCTTAAATTAAAACCCATTTGAGCCAAATCCTGATGAACGGTATGACCAAATTTTAGATCTTGGTTCACTATATTTTTAGAGATATAATTTGTGGAAATTAGGATTTGTGTAAGTTTCCAAATTTCATCTCAAAGAGGTGACCTTGGGAAAATCGTCATAACTCTCTCTCTAAGAAGCTTATCAGAATTCTGTAATAAGTGGTGGATAGTGCATGGAGTTTAGTTTTCTGTTTATCAATTTCAAAGCCGGAGGAAGAAACAATGACATGTGGCATGTCGTACAAGTTCACTCTACTGAATAGTCCATAATTAGGTCATTGTGAGAGATTGGACATAACTTTGCCTTAAAGAATCCAAATAGGGTGAGACCTATGGCATTGGAAAGAAGAATCAGAGGAATACTACAGGATTGAATATCACATATTGGGGATCTGAAATCATAGAGATACATCAGATTCAATATCGTGCTTCTAGAAGGCAAGAAAAAACACTAGATCAAGTGTTGTCAAGGGGTGCAAAGGACCAGACTTTCTAGGGAAGCAAAGAACAAGGTGCAACACAATCATGTAGTAGAGGTAAGCTCCAGGTAACTATATTCTATATATGCATGTTCATATCTTAATTGCATTAGGTTGTTTGTATTCTAATTTGTTGTTTTTGTTTCGCACTGCATATGCTCTGCAGGATGAGGTAAGTTTTGCTATTATCATGTCATGGGTATTTCCTTGAAGACTTTTTGCAGGTATTATATATTCATCAAGAGAATACTCAATGCATAATCTTGTTAGTGCTTGAAATTTCACCCCAGGCTGAAAAAGGAAAACTTCAAGGCAACATCAAACCATTTAGCCTCGTAGCTAGCCCTACGGGGCAGGAGAAGGCTCTCTCCGGTCAACCTCAGTAAAATATTCAATGGATGAGATGACCAATAGGGTAACACTGATTTTAGGCTAGTAAACTGATCAAAAGGGTTGATTTGGGGTTTTTAGGGTTTTTGGTGGCAAATGGAGGGGATGGCAATTTTGGGTGCGGGGATTGGACACAGTTTCTGCAGGGGGTTCTTTGGGGCGAGGTAGGAGATAGTATTGATGCCTTTGATTGAGGTGGATGATTAGGATGACAGGTGAGGAGTTAAGGAGAGCAAACAATAACTTTGAATTCTCCTTAAACAGTAGGAAACATTGAAATTAAACAAACTTAAAAGCAGAGCATGACAGTCATGAATTCTTACTTTAACACTTCGTTTGCTTAATGTGCAGAAGGAAAAGAAAGGAAATGATTCACATAACACACTTACAGGTACATAGAGAAACACACCATCAATACATGTAACCAAAAGAATCCCAAAAAGGACTGCAAAACCCTGGTCTTCCTTAGCCAAAAATTGCAGAGATACAGTGAAATAATACAATGATAGCTTCTCCCTCAAGAGTCCAATCTTCCAACCCCTGAAAATGACTAAGAAAATACATAATATAGGCAAGATAAAACCTTTCCTTTCCTCTAGGGGTCGAGCTCATCCTTCTAGGAGCTGTTTAAACCACTTCTAAACTTAGCACTAAAAACTAGGCAGTCAAAACAACTTGCCTCTATAAACTAGGAAACAAATTCATTCATTAAATGTTTGCTATTTCATGAACGAATATTCTAGAATAGGTAAATAAGTGTCATGTCAACATGAAAATACATTAATTACATCAAAGAGGGTGAAAAATCCCATCTCAAGTCAAAAATGGTCAAAGCTGGGCGAATTCCTGAGTTGTAGATGAATTCCTGTGAACTCTGCCCAACGGGTCGCGTACCTCTGCCTGACGGGTCGCGCTGCTTTGGAGCTGACTTTGAGGTACTTCCAGGTTTCCAAATGAGGAAAAAGTGGGCTTGTTGGAATGGTTTGGATGTCTAATTTCCAACCCAAGTGGAATTTATGAATTTGGTGGTCATTTTCCCCTCCAAAATTGCAATCTCCCAAGACTGCTTTCTGTGTGTCAAAAATGTGGCAGAAAGTCATTTTTTTCTTGTTTTTTGACTTTCTGGAGGCCCGAAACTTGATGAAATTTCTTAGTAATGGCTGACCAAGTGTAACTTTCCATGACAAATCTGGAAATGCTGAGTTTTTGCAAAATGGAGTTTCCGAGATGAAGGGTCTCACGGGGGGTGAGACCCGTTAATGAAGAAAACCTGTAAATTGCCTGAAAAAACCAAAATTTACCCAAAATGCTCAAAATTTCTTGGGATTTGTGCTATGAATAGGCTATTTAGTGCCTTGGTCCTTGAGTGAAGCCTCGGTCAAGATATGGAGGGGGTCAGGCCTCTTTCTCCGTTTTAGTGCCTTGGCCAACCGCCTTTGAAGCACCTTCATCTTCGCTTTGCACACGTGCATTCTCGCCCAATAATGGTTCTTCATGTTTCTTAGCAATTTTTTATCTTGGTTGGCCTTAGCCAACATCCTCTATAAATGAGCATTGAGACGGATAAGCATAGCCTCTCAAGAGATAAAATCCTCCCATGGGATACCCTGCTGTTTTGACTGTTTGAATGTTGTTTCAACTGTTTGAGATGCTGTTTCAAGGGGACAAATAACACAAGGGAAATGTTAGGGAAGGGAGACTTTGAAGGGAAATTGGGAAAAACATATGAAATAGGGAGTTAAGGGAAGGAATCATGATATATACCCCATCACATATATATGATTTGCAAAGGCTTTATGAGAGGTAGGGTTTAGGTTTAGTTTCTTGATTTTTAGGGATAGGGGTAGGGTTTAGGGCTTTTGATATTTTTTTGGTAGGGAGAATGAATAAAATGATGAGGGAGGTGGAAATAGGATGTAGGGAAAAAGTGGGGGTATAAAGGATAACCTTGAAAACAACAAGACAAACCCTAGTTCAACCAACACTTTGACATTTTTGAGCAAATATGCATTGGATTCATTAGTTCAAAATGATTGGCTTTAAACCACATTCACATGCTTTTCACACTTTGGAAAACAATGTATTTTCATGAGGAGAAGCCTACTTGAAACCTTGAAGCAATCCAGGATTTTTTGGTAGCTTACTGGCGAAATTTGGTGGAGGAATTCCCAACGGGTCACTCGCCACTGACGGGTCGCGCCTGTGTAATTTTTACACTGCTGGAGGTGCCCTGACGGGTCGCGCCCTTTTGCAGGAGGCTTTTGGAGGCCTTCCCGGTGTCAGAATCAGGTGAAAGATAGCTCGTTGGAAAGGTCTTTGAGCATAATTTCCACCCCAACTAGAATTTTTCAATTTGGAGTTCATTTTCCCTGTAAAATATTAAATCTCCCAAGACTAGTGAAAAAGTGCCAAATGAGGCTGCCTCAAGGAAGAGTGCTGTTGCAGTCAACTTTTGAATGCCTTCCTCAACCCCACATTGAGCTCATGATAGCTCATTGGAAAAATATTTGTGTCTAGTTATCATTTTACCCATCAATAAAATAATTTGGCCAACCAAGCTAGGAGAAAACGTGATTTTCCCAAGGTCACCTCAGAGGTGCCCTTGATTCTCCTGAGGCAACGGTATTATTTGACATTTCTCTCAAAAAATGACAGCTGTGAAAAAAGTGAAGGAGGCGTTTTGTATTTGGCATGTTTTGGATAAAAACCTCTCTCATTTTTCCAAAATTCATATTTTATTGCTCTGGAACATCATTTGAGTGCGACTTGTCCCGATGTGTGAAACAAGGAATTTTGTTGAAATGCAGCGAAATGAAGGGGATAGGAGGCTTTTAAATTCTTGGGGAAATTTTTGGGAGTGGGGAGGGATGTTGGGGAGCAGGGGAAAGTGGAATCTTAGAGATTAAGTGAGGGGAAAGGGTCCAAAAGGGAAAAACACAGGCCCAACCTAGAAAATTGCCAAGTTGTAGCTAGAAAATAGGGTTTGTGGAAAAATGAGGAATTTGGCGGATCTAAGGGATGGGAAGTGTTTGATAAGGTATTTAAGGATAGGGTAAGGTGTATGAACATCAGGAAACAATTTTTGCCATTGATTTGACCATCCAAGAGAAATTGGCTTTCAAAACCCTAGGAGAGGGAAATGAACTTGCCAAGGCACAACTGAAGCATGAACAAGATGTAAAATGACTCATTAGACACTGACATGATAATGAAAACCCTATGAATGATGATAGACTCATCTGAATAGTGACATAGATTGGCATTTGGGGAACTTTAGAAGGAGTTAAAACAAACCCTAGACCTAATGCCTAGTGACCAAATTTTGCTTGAAAACTTTTTTGAAATGACAAAATTTGACCTTAACACTCTGAAACCACTTTGTAAGAGCATATTTGATCACTGGAGGAAGGCTGGAAAGACTGACACTAACACATCCGAAGTAAAAACTATAATGCATGATATCAAATCCACTAAGGTTGAATTGGATATTCCTCTTATCACTTTTGTCAAGGAACTTTATCCTACTTACTCCAATTATCTTGAGTCATTGCAAGCAAATGGAAATCTCGAAGATATCACCTTTGACTCTCTTGTGAAAAAGTTTGCTGAAAGAGAGAAAGCTTTTGGAAAGAAGACAGTCCCTGAATCTTCTGAAGAGGCTATGTGCCTTGCTTATAAAGAAAAGCATCATGCTTAAGATTCTTCAAGAGGAAGAGGTGGTCGAAGAGGAAGAGGAAGATATTTCAGAGGCAGGGGGAGCAGACACTCTCAAGGAGAAAAGGTAGATTTACATTGCATATGCTGCAAAAGAAATGGATCACATGATGCCTCTACATGCAAATTACCAAGGGACAAAATTGAGCAGCAAAGAAACCAATATAAAGGTAAAACTGATGATACAGACAAAGGTAATGCACCTGAATCTGCTCATTATGTTGTGGCACAATGTAATATTGGAGTAAATGAAGATTTATTTAATGCTTCACTTGCTTCTTGGAAAAATTATTGGTTGCTTGATTCAGGAGCAACTTACCACATGAATCATAGAAAATATTTTTTTGAAGAATTTACTGACAATGTTTATGGAGCAGTATACTTTGCACACCAATCAAAAATCAAGCCATCAGGGCTTGGCACAATCATGCTTAAATTGCCTGGTCTTCCAGACTTTCTTCTCCATCATGTTCTATATCTCCCATAGCTCAAGAGAAACTTGCTGTCTTTGGTCCACATCCGCCAACAAGGTCACTCCATTCATATGTTTGATGGCAAGCTTGAGGTAAGAAAAGCATCTGACCACTCACTTGTCATGAGGGGAATAGAAGAAGAAAGGCTTCTCAAGCTGCAAGGAACCTCTGCTCATGCACAACATTTCTCATACAATTCTCATCATGAAGAATGTACACTTCCATCAAGTTTATTATGGCATGCTAGATTTGGACATTTGAACTATGACAGTCTCCGCTTATTGAAGAAAAATGGTGTTGCTGGTTTGCCTACAATTCCTAGGAAACTTAAGCATTGTGATGCTTGCATTCTAGGAAAGCATAGCAAACAGGTTCTTTCATGATTCACCATTCAAGAGCACATAGAAAAAATTGAACTCATATCATTCAGATTTTATGTGGGTCCAAATGGCCTGTTCCTTTCTGCAAATGGAAATAAATATATCATGACATTTATTGATGACTACACCAGAATGTGTTGGTTTATTTATTGAAGAACAAATCTGATGCTTTCCTAACATTCAAGAATTTTCATAAATGGATTGAAAATGATGCACAATCTCATATTGGGTCTATTCGCACTGATAATGGAAAAGAATAGACATCAAATGAATTTGAACAATATCTTCGCCAACATGGGAT
>APFE031537503.1:0-28953 GCA_000404065.3 Pinus taeda | reverse complement strand
TCTGAATCTTGTATTTGTGTATGCATTTGTATGGTTAATATACATCTGATCCTATATTGTTTATGGTTATAGATTTCTGTGCTTTGATGGTATTTTGCTGCTTTGACTCTACAAGTGTTCTTTGAAGCGGGACAAGTGAGAAAGGAGTGGTGAAAGTTCTATCAAGGGAGAGAGGAAACAAGCAAGGAGACTAGCGAAAGACTGAGGTTGGTACTCTCTACTTCTTTCTCATCTATCTCTCATAAAGGAAAATGCAAGTGACTTTAAATTGTTTGTTTCTAAGATAGCTACCCGTCTTAGTAGGACTAGCAACTCTGAATGGACACTAGTTTTCCTAATAACACCCCCTCTCAGTATTTTCAACAACTTGAACTTTGACTTGCCCTGACTTCTTCATATGAGCTCAGATTCGAGTGTCGTTCACATCGTTGGAATTAGGATGACGAGCACTTCGATTTGAAGCTAAGTTTATCAAGATTCTGCCACTTTGAAGTTTGAGCCTTTTTACCATGCCACTAGTACTTTTTAGAGATCCATGTGGATCCTCCTGGATCACTTCATCATAATGAAATATGGGAGGATGAGTGGAAGAAGGACCACTTGATGAAGTGGATGATGCATCACTTGGAGCATCTCCATGAGAGACCAAGTTCACATACATATCGTCTGTAAGAGGAGACAAATGGAAAGTGGATTCAAGTTCCATTGATGTTGAGTCTGAAGTGTCTTAAGAGGATGGATTTGAAGAAACACACACAAAAGCTCCCAATGAGTCTGAAGATATCGATCCCATGGATCATGATAGGTAGATAATTTGTATAGAAGTGTTTGTCATTTCGACATCAGGAGGAGGAATCACTATGGTGGTTTGAGTATCTTCCTACCCTAGTGAGGAATTGGTGCTAAGGGATGTAGGTAGAGAAGGAGAAGGGTCAGTATGAGCAACATCCATTTTTCGAATAACAAAAATAGCATCACGAAAATGGTTGAGAAGAGGAAAATGGTGTGAATCATGTTTATATGTATTGCATAAAGAACATGGGTTATTTGTGTGTAAAGATTTATTTTTCTTGGTGGACTCAGGTAAGGTGACTTTCACCTCGGGGACATTAGGGTCTGGCTAAATTTTTACTTCTAAAATCATGCTCTTGATACGGGGAATATCAAGGAAATTGTTAGTGGAATAATCATGAATATCACACAAAGCCCATGGAGTATGCATAGGTTCCTTAGAAGGAGTGGTTGCTACTTGGATTTCCTTATCCTTGAACCCCTTTTTCTTGTCCCCGCCCCCCCTCACTAGATGCTTTTGCAACATAAGCTTCTTGTTGAGGTTGATGTGGAATTGAAGTAGAGGTAGGGGTGGTGGAAACCGGTTGTACAAGAGCCAAAGCCACATAAGGTTTGAGAGGACTATGAGGGGTGTTTACAGGAGGATCGATGTACCAAATTAGGATCCCCAAAGTCATGTTAGGGAGACTCAACATAGCCATCATTGGGGTGGAAAAAATTCTAGGTGGTGGGAATAAGAAAGGTATTTGACTAAATGGATTGCAACCAAGAGGAATTCCTCCTGAGGGACCAATTGAGTCTTAAGCAGGAGATTTTTGGGGAGCTAGTTGCTAGGAAGACATACCCAAGTCCTTTTTAGCGGCCTTGTTATACATATTTTGTCACACTCCCAGTATCTTATCCTGAAGTGTCTCACTTTGTGTCGTCAATGTCGCAAGCATCACAAAGTGATGAAAGGTGTCACAAAAAATGTATTCACCATGAAACATGTTTGGAACATCCCTGAAGAAAAGGAAGAAAACTTGCCTTGAAGGCATTCTAAAGAGATTTTCAAAAACCTTGTTTTGTAAGCCCATCACTACTTTTATCAGGCAAATGTGTGCTAGTACACATGTCATTACCTCTAGAATTATAAACTCATGCTGCTAATGCTACTTTTATTAGGAAAATCCACACTGGTCCTCTTTAGGTAGTTTTTTCTCAAAATGGAGGAGAAGCTTCTCTTACTATAAGGCTCGAGAATGATGATGTGGTTTCAGGTGAATGAAGATTGGAACAAGACCTCCCATTCCTAGCCCTAGATCCTACTTCTATGGATCTCTCCCTTGAGATTTGGAAATCCTTCCTCTTTTCATCGATCCTCAACTCCCTCTCCTTCTCTATAAAATAATTTCCCACCATCCACTAATGGTTGGTTGTTGGTTGGTTGGTTGGTTGCCATCCTAGTGTTGAATTGTGCCCAAATGCTGCCCATTTACAAAGGAAAAAAGGTCTTTGAAGTCTAAGGCTTGGATTTGGAATCTCACTTGAAGGAGGCTTCTAACATCAAGGCTTCATTGGTTTTAATACTCCATTTCATCTACTAATAATACAATATATGTTTTCTTTCCATAAATGTGTTAATTATTGTCCATTTATTGTAATGCTCTTTGATCTGTTACATAATTTCAATTAGAAAATGTTATGATTTGCATAGATTTTGTTGTCTCCACTTGATGTTTCTTTTAGCCACTCATATACACCAACGAAGAGGAGATCGTGAGCTTGGAAGCCAAAGAGTCAAGGTCGACATCAAGGATATCAACATTAGAGAGAGGTAAGAGATCTATCCTCCTTTTCATTTTCTAGTATGAATTAGGAAAGATTGCATGTAATTGTATTATGTAGTTGTTATATCCTCCCATAGGACTAGAGGGATCATTTTTGTTCGTAGAAAGGATTTCCTGCAACAAAATGGCGACTCCATTGGGGAGTACATAACCCTTCAAACCTCCTGTTGTTTTTTGTCTCTTTTGATAACTTTGGCCAACCTCTTAGTGATCCATAATTTTGATTGATTGTGGATCCACATTCTGAGTGGTATGTGGTTTAGAGTGTCAAATCTAGGTATTTGTTCAACTATGTTTATTTTTTCCTAAGTTTTTCTCTCCCATCACGCTTTTTTATGCAAAACAGAGCTCTGCTAGTGTAGATTTTTCTGATTACAATAGCACTCAAGACCCTATCAGTGTGGATTTTGACCATTGCATTCACGTTGTTAGAAAAAATGATTTTTTTTAGGGTTTTTGACAGAAGATCTGAAATGTCTTGATCTCTAAATTCTTTCTCTTGTTCTATGTGCATATAATTTTGACTTATTGTTGTTAGATTCTTTGTGGTTTGAAAAAGTCTGTTCCATGTTTAAGTAGTGAAAATGAACTTTGGTTGAATCTTTTGTTCTTTGGGTAATCAAATTTACTATTTTTCTACTTGCATGTGTTACTGATTTTTTGTCCGATCAACATTTTTAGTTCTTTTGGAAACCAGAAAGAAATTTCACTTTCATTTGTTAAGCCTTCATCTCAAAATTAATCATCACTTTTGGAAATTGCATTAGATTACATTGCACTAGAAAGTTGTTTTTGAGATTGTCATTGAGCATAGATTACATTGCTTGGTGTTGAAAGCTGGTAAGCACATCTTCGTTCATTTTAAAAGAAAAAAATCATGTAGGTGAATTTTAGCAAATTAAAATTCATTTAGTTTTTGGTTGTTGCATTGGAATTGTAGAATTAAAAGATCTAGTTAGGAAGCTAATGTTGGTTGCATATTTGATTGTTGCATGAATGTTTTCACTTCTTCCCTACACTAGATAGCTTTCATCGAAAAAGAAAAGAGTCCTTTTTTCATATTAGTTGCATTATAGGTGTGTTCAGGTGACATCAATTTTTTGAGCCTTGAAACTGAAACATAATTCAAGATCAACTTTAAAATTTATCTCAGTTAACCTAAGGAGAATTTGGAACATTAACAAAAACATCTAGAGGTATAGGCTAGAGATATGTTCTAGCATCATTAAACGTAGGAGCTATCATTGTTTGCTAGCTTTGCATCCTGGGGGTGAAATCCCCTTCCATGTACATAAGTGTATAGGATTGTTATCCACATACCTTAGGGTATATCGGACGATGCTCCATGCATGAAAACTATAAAGGATTTCTCTCATCGAACGATTATGCATTAGACAACACTATTATGTACTGCACTCCCATGTACCATCAAGTATATTTTGGGAGTCCCCTATAGGTTTTTATCCATCTATAGGTAACCGATTCTGTTGCCTTGTGTATCGTGATTCACGAAAAAAAATATTTGAGGAGATTGGCTGGCATACATTAAGTCCTTGGTTCACCAAGGTGCATATTGCAGTTCACAGTTGCTTGGTAAATCATTTTTCCTTGTTACCCCTTTATTTTGTTTGTGCCTTTAATTTCTAAAATCAATTAATTTACCGTAGAACAACATCCTTCTTGTGGAAATACTCCTTAGTGGATATTACATTGAGACTAATGGCAACAATTCCTAATTCCACCAATCAAGGAAACCCCTCTGATAGGAATCTAGGTCATTTTCCTTCTTTTAGGAATGTTGGTGCTTCTTATATGGAAATGTTGTCCCTTACTGGATTTACCATTGGTTTTCCAATTTGGTTGTTTTCAACTCCTATGGTTCTGAATATCCAAAATTATTTTCAACCAAGTTCTCCTCCACCTGAACAACAACAACCTCATGTTCATCCTAAAGTTGACCCCTTGCCTTCTTCAACTATTGTTTCTTCATCCCTTTCTCCCTCTTCACCTGGTGAAATTATTGATTCTGGTAACCAGGGAGCTAAGAAGAAGAAGAAGAGGACAAAGAAGAAGAAGCAAAATAAGCAAGGGGAAACCAAGTAACCATTGTTACAGATGCAACTAATGTGGAGAAACCTTCTAATCATCCCCGCAAAGTGAAGTTCCCTTGTTGGTTGTGTAAGGGTGACCACCTTCTTAGAGATTTTCCTGGTATTCCCAAGGTATTAGAAGTGTGGTCTACATTAGCCTTTGTCATCCGACTCGAGATCATGCTAATGACAAACCCTCAATTGGTGATAGTAAGGTCCATGGAAAAAAGGGTAAAGTCAAAGGGAATCATCCTATTCACCTTTTTCCTTAAATGGATGAAGCCTCAAAACATTGGAAAACCTTACAACTTCTTAGCCTCGTGTTCTAAATGGTTATTGAAATCTTTCCCCTAATCCTCCACTAGTTGATTGAGCGATTGATTAGAATTCATCTCTAGTCAATCCCACTTTCTCTGAAAGTAATCCCATGAGTTTGTTCCCAACCAACCATTTGTTGAGAAAATGGTTAACCCGATTCCACCTTCAGTTGATCATTCATTTCTCATAGAGAGTGAACTTCATACCACTCAGGTTCTTCTTATTTCTTTAGATTCTAATGAATTGGGGGGCAATTAGGGAAAATTTTAAGAATGTAAACTTATTTTAAGGTTTAGAAACCTTGGTGAATCTTACTAGTCCTTAATATTCACATTGTAAAATGCTTGGAATTTTTCTTATAAAAATATTCAAATTTATAATTATTTTATTTAGTATCCATAAACATTTGGTGATTTATAAGGTAAAATAATTGTATACTATAAAACTTGGGTGAATCATTTTTAGAAAAAAATGGAGATTTAGGAATCTTTTTTTAGAAAAAAAACATGTAAAATTAGCCTACCTACCAATATTAGCCCCTAAAATTTTCCCTAGGGGAAATCCTCCCATTCCCACGGTACAAGGGGATGATCCTCCCATTCCCATAATGCAAGGGGGCAGTTCTGCCATTCCCATGGCACCCCCTCCAAGTAGTATGGTCACTTCTTTTGATTGGAGTCGACGTACAAGATATCATCTTCCTCCTTATGTGCCCTTCGAGATCATAGTACAAGTTGATAATATACTTGTGCCTAGAAAAATCATATATGAAGGCACATCAGTTAGTATTTCGTCCTCAACTACTTGACAAGATTTAGGTTCTCTGTAGCTTGTACCCATTACCTAGAATCTACTAGGTTTTAACAGAGGAACCAATCAACTATTAGGGGTACTTCCTCAGTTGCCTATTACTTTGGGAGGAAAAATCATCTATATCGATGTGATGGTTGTCCAAGGACCTTTGGATTTTAATTTACTCCTTGGTCGTAACTATTTTTATGTCATGGGAGCTCTTGTATCTTCTTGCTTTCATGTCATATGTTTCCCGCATGAAGGAAGAATTGTGACCATTGATCAAATTTCGTTCATTGGTCCTAATTTTACTCCCAATCAACCATCATCCCTAAATGGTCCTTATATGCAAGTGGTATCACCCCTACCACAGGTTAATTATGTGGCCACATGTTCCATGCCCGCATCTACTGCTGATCTAGTTAGTGATATAATGCATCATATACTGGGGGCATTGAAGCCTGATCTTTCCATTAGGTCCCTTGATATGTATCCCTTCCAGAGTGTTGTTATCCCATTTGATGAGAACCTCTTGGAATCCATGGCCTCTTATGGGCCATGATCAAGGTTCTTAGAGCACAATTCCTTTTCTTGTTTCAATCTCCTTAAAAAATGAATTAAGGTTCTTGGAGCAGAGTTCCTTGTCTTGTGTCAAGATCCTTAAAAAATGAAACGATGTTCTCAGAGCAGAGTTCCTTGTCTTGTGTCAAGCTCTTTAAAAAATGAAACAAGGTTCTCAGAGCGAAGTTCCTTTACTTGTGTCAATCTCCTTAAAAAATGAATCAAGCTTTTCAGAGCAGAGTTCCTTTACTTGTGTCAAGCTCCTTAAAAAATGAATCAAGGTTTTTGGAGCAGAGTTCCTTTACTTGTGTCAATCTCGTTAAATAATGAAACAAGGTTTCATGAGCATGGTTCTTTTCCTATGTCAAGTTTGTTAAAAAATGAAATAAATCCCTTTCTAATTCAAGTCTTCGACTATATCTCGTAAATTCCTAGTCGAGTATTTCACTTGATCTCGTAAATGAACCTTCATTTCATCCACCTATTAGTAACCAATAGTCTACTTAGGTGAATGAAATGAAGCTTGGGGGGCATGTACCTCGAATTGAGTCATTATGCTCGGGGCATGTAATCAAATCCAAGCATAGTTTTTTATTTTTTCAAGCTTGTGTAAAAATGAAACCAATCTCAAGCATAGTTTGTCTCCATCTGAAGCTTGTGTAAAAATGAAACCATTCCCACTTTACCTCTCGTGATTATCATTTTTATCAAGTTGTTTTTGCTAGATGAGCTTTGGTTTTTTCATTCCATCGTCACCATCGCTTTTGCTGATCATATTATTTCAATTGGTTGTTTTACCCTTTCTTGGGGAACTTCTACGATGAATAGTCTTACTAGCCAACCTGATGGAGGAGCATTCAGCTCAGAAGAATCTTTGTATTTTAGTAGACATAGGGGGGTCTTGTGTTTAAAGGAAGTTGGTTTCATAAGTGTTGAATTAATGTAATTGTTAAGGTTTTGAGTGATTTTAATGAGAGAAGCTAGAATAGGGATTTAATTAAGTATAGTGAGGCATATTTGTAAATGTTCTCGAATGTTGGAGAACATGAGAGGTTCATGATAGTTGAACTATTTGAGAATCAGTTGTAAATCTTAGATTAGGAGTTAGTTTCTTGATTTTTGGATTAAAGAGGATCCTTGGGGATAAAGATGAGATTTTAGGATTTTGTTGAGAAGTTTATGGATCTAAACCAGGAATTGGTTATAGAATCCTTTTGTATAAATGTAATCCTAAAAGGCATAGTCAAGTTATATAGCTAGCTGGTTCGCCAGTTAGAGGTTTGATTGTAAGCCTACGGGCAGTTCGGAAAACAGAGGCCACTGATACAAAAGATCGGGCCAAGGAGAGAGTTCCTATGTAAATACCTATTTATTAAGACAAGCAACTCAATTATGAGTTTGTGTGTGTGTATGGAATAATTTAGTTATAATTTGTGTGTGAACTAGAGTAAGTTCTGTGTAACAGAGGTTGTAGGTGGAATTCGAACATAACATAGAGAAGAAGAATGATATGAAGGATCGTAATGGATCGGTTGAATCCATTCAAAGGATCACAATTGAGATTCAGGAGTGACTCTGTTAAGTGCATGCGGAGTTAAGCTCAAGAGGAAGTTGTGATGTAGGACATCTAAAGACCGAAACCCTTGAAGAAACCCAAACCCACAGAAGAACACTAAAGAAAAGACATAAAAACAAAGTAAATGGAAGAATGAAGAAGTGAAGTGATGATGCATAGGAGCCGTTGGATCATATAGATCAATGAATGAGATTGTTTGTGATAAGCAACCATGATTAAGTCGCGTAGAATGGAGTCAAGAAATGAACGACGGAGATCAAACCCAAGTTCTTGTGGAAGGTGAATTGCAGAAATTGATCTAGATCGTCAGATCAACAAATCCATTAGATCAACAAATATTAACGTTGGAAGAAGAATGGCAGAGGAATAGATCTGGATCATCAAACCTACAAATCTGTTAGCTCAATGGTGATCAGCAACTGGGGGGGGTAAGAGAGTAAGGGTTTTCTTGATCGCGGTTGAAGTTTCGCACTCGCTCCTAACCGTCGATCTCATATTCAGCCTCTTAGATGATAGTCAACTGCGAGGGTTAAGGCTGTTTTAAACCATGTGCTAGTTGATGTCCCGCCGACAATAGATTGATGGCCTCTTATATCCAACGGGTATCGGTTCATAAAGTGATTGGACGTTAATTTCAAAACCAGACCCGAAACTTTATATATCAAGGATTTATATTCCTTATCGGCTCCATAAATGTGGGTAATCCTCATGCAAGTGCCTCACCCAATATCATTGTTAATCATTGGATCAAGTTTGCTTTGATCAACTATGGGGGATTGCCAATTAGTTTCGCATCGAAATATTTCATGAGTGGATGAACCTTGGCCTTTAAAAAATGAGATTTGTGATGTGTGATTCTCAGGTGTATCATCAACCGTCATATTGAAGGGTGAGATCAATGGTGGAGATTGAAGCCAATAAGGCTTGGGCCTAAGCGGACTCAAGAAGTTTATCAATGTGAGTTATGTGATTTGAGTTCCAATGGATGAATAGGTTAAGTGGAGATACGACATGACAACCATTGATATGATGGAGTGAAATCGACGGTGGAGGATGAATGCAATAAAAATAGAGCGTCGGAAAATGTGTAAAGGCCGTGGATTGGAGGAAAGGTAAGGCTTACATGTGTTTTATGTGTATTTCTATTATATAATAATTATAATAGAAATAAAGCGAATAAAGGTTTTATGGGTTAAGTTCTAATATAACCAAAGTTAAGAGTGGGGTTTGGTTAATATACGTGGGGTATAAAATTAACCAAAGTTTATGAGGGTGAATAAAGTTCCCCTAGAAAGGTTATTGAAGGTTTAGACTATTGAATAGTCATATCTAACATTTCCACATAAAACTTAATTAAGAACATTAAACCTTTTTTTAAGAAGGTTTTCACCATGGATTAGGTGATTAAGGCCTGGGACTAGTGACATGCAATTTTATTTGCATAATGTGGGTATTGTTGGCTTAGGCTGGCATCAAGTGGTATCAAAGCAACACAAAGAAATTCTATATGAAAATATCTTTGAGAAAATTTAGAATAGAATTATGTTTTGAAGGTGAGATGATATGTTTTGTTTTAATTTGATTTGAAGATTGGAGAGGTTGTGGTCTTTATATTGATGCACAGGTAGCACCATAAGAAGGTGAGAAGATTGCAGAAACCTAGAGAAAGGAGTGCTAAATTGGTTTCAGAGGAAAGAACTAGAGAGATGCCAAAAGACTGAGCTCAAGGCAGAGAAGCTTAGTGAGGCATATGTAACAAGAAGGAGACTTGTTACTGCATGGGTTTTGTTGTAGCTCACAAAGGAAATTCCACAGAGGATGTGGGTAGAATTGCTAAGTAATGAAGGAAGTTGATAAAACTTTCTAAGTGAAAGAAGAGGTTGTCAGAACCAAATATTTCATTGTGATTGAAATACAAGAGGAAATTTGTGTTCTTAAAAGGTGCAGATGAGTTGAAGCCTAGAATGAGCAGAGAGAAGTGCTCAAAAGAGGTTCCAGAGATAGAAAACTAAGTGCTTGCCAAAATACCAAGTACAGAGGAAATCTTGGTGAGGTAAGTGGCACCAGGGAGGACTTGCTATTGCAGAGGCTTTAATGCAACTCATAATAAGTGAGTAAGGAGCTCATGAAGATAGAGAAGGAGAAGATGACTACTTATAGTCATAGCAGAGGTTCTGAGGAAAACCACAACAGAAGAAAGGTGAAGAAGGAGGATGCCAAGGAAAATGGAAAGAGAATGAGTCAAGAGGAGCTTGACAAGGAAATTGCAGAGATAAAAGAACAACTCGATGCATTAAGGACGATACTAGAGGAAAGTTAGAGACATAGTTGGGTCTTGAGGAAAAGGGCAGTAAAGTGGCATAAGTTACAAAGAAGGCTACAACAGAGGAAATTAAAGTGGATGATGGAAAAACTCAGAGAAGTTGAGTTGGAAATGGAAGTGTCCATTTGTGAACTAGAGCAAGGTGAAATTCTGGGTGAAGAAGAAGGAATTATTGATGATTTTCTGAACTGTTGGACAAATGCAGACCAACAGGAGAATGTAAAACCTTATATTGTTGAATCTAATAATTTTGATGTGATTACAGGTTTTGTAGAGGATGAGAAATATTTTGAAGCTGTCAAAAGTATGGAAGAGTATATTTCAGAAGATACAAACTATGAAGTAAAGAATGATGGATAATGTCTCTTGAATGAGAAAAGTAGTGAATTATTGCAGCAGAAAGAATTTAGTAATACATTGATGTTTGAAGCTATGACAACATAGGAAAAATTTCTTGTGAGAGGAGATGAAATTCAGTCTGAAGAACTGACATGTGAAGCAACAGTTGAGGCTATTGAACCTTGTAATTTTCAAACTCATAATTTGTGTATAAATGCAGGAATCATAAGTAATGATGAAGTACTTATGAAATGTCATAGAGAAATTTAATTGCTAGAGTATTTGTTGGGAAATTCAAAGTATGATAGTGTGATTGTAGAGGAAGGAGTTCACTACAGTGGACAAGAGAAGAAAGACATCACTAGAGCAGATGATGTGGAGGGGAGACTAACTAATAGTCTTGAGAGTACATTAGAGAACTATTTAAATAGGTTGAATCAATGTATTGATGTGATGATAGAAGAGGAGAAATCAGAGCAGCATACTAAAGTGTTGCCAAAGGAAGAAGAGGCATTGAGGCCTTATGTTTTTTATTTTAATAATTTTTTTGTGAGTGCAGGTTTAGTTGCAGATGCTGGAGGAAATTTGGCACAGATGGGCAGCCAAGTAAAGATGGTAGAAGAGGATTATGTGGAAGAATTTAATCCATGGAACAAAGATGTTCAATTGCTGGAGAGAATGCTGGAAAGTCAAGATTCAATGTAGAAATAGATAATCATGAAAGAGGGTAGGGATGAAAGGAAGGAAAAAAAAGTAAGAGTAAGAGTAAGAATTCAACAACTTCAAAGAGAAGAACAACAATTTGAAAAGTTAGTGGATAGTAGCAACAACCTGAAACAAAGAGAAAGAGGTAGAAGTAAGTGGCAGAGTATGGACCAGTCCAAGGATGTGATGGAAATGGAGATTGAAGAATTATGGCAGTTGATGATGAAACAATCCGTATGGGGAAGATTGACAGCAACAGGAAGGATGATCAATCAGAGATTGAACTTGATTGACAAGGAGAGGAATATTAAACAGAAGACAACAAACATACAACAGCAGCAAAGGCACAGAGAATTCAAACAACTACAACTAAAGTTTGGGACCCTGGAGGTTTTCTATCAACATATGAAGACACATGATTAGGAGATCATGAATGTTTTCTACTTTAGGAGTTTGATGCAGGAGCATTCAACTCAGAAGAATCATTGTATTTTAGTAAACATAGGTGGGTATTGTGTTTTAAGGATGTTGGTTTCCTAAGTGTTGAATTAATGTAATTATTAAGGTTTTGAGTGATTTTAATGAGAGAAGCTAGAATAGGGATTTAATTAAGTATAGTGAGGCATATTTGTAAATGTTCTCGAATGTTGGAGAACATGAGAGATTCAGGATAGTTGAAAGATTTGAGAATTAGTTGTAAATCTTAGATCAGGAGATGGTTTCCTAATTTGTGGATTAAAGAGGATCCTTGGGGATAAAGATGATATTTTAGGATTTTTTTGAGAATTTATGGATCTAAACCAAGAATTAGTTATAGAATCCTTTTGTATAAATGTAAGCCCAAAATACATAGTCAAGTTATATAGTTAGCTGGTTAGAGAGTTAGAGGTTTGATTGTAAACCTACGAGCAGTTAGGAAAACAGAGGCCACTGATATAGATGATCAGTCCAAGGAGAGATTTCCTGTGTAAATACCTATTTATTAATACAAACAACTCAATTCTAAGTTTGTGTGTGTGTATGGATTAATTTAGTTATAACATGTATGTGAACTAGAATAAGTTCTGCATAAAAGAGGTTGCAAGTGGAATTCGAGCATAACACAGAGAAGAAGAATGATATGGACGATTGTGATGGATAGCTTGAATCCATTCGAAGGATCAAAGTCGAGATTCAAGAGTGACTATGTTAAGAGAATGTGGAGTTAAACTCAGGAGGAAGTTGTGATGTAGGACATCTAAAGAACGAAACACTGGAAGAAACCTGAACCCACAGAACAACATTGAAGAAACGACATAAAAACAGAGTAAAGGGAAGAATGAAGAAGTGAAGTGTCAATGCATAGGAGCTATTGGATCAAATAGATCAACGGATGAGATTGTTTGTGATAAGCAGCCATGATTAAGTTGCGTAGAATGGAGTCAAGAAATGAACAGCGCAGATCAAAGCCAAGTGCTTGCGGAAGGTGAATCACAAAAATTGATCTGGATCGTTAGATCAACAGATATGTTAGATCGACGGATATTAATGGTGGAATAAGAATGGAAGAGGAATAGATCTAGATCATTAGATCGACAGATCTGTTAGATCGATGGTGATCAGCAAACGCAGGGGTAGGAGAGTACGGGTTTCCTTGATCGCGGTTGAAGTCCCGCACTCACTCCTAGACGCGAATCTCATATTCAAACTCTTAGATCATAGTAAACTATGGGGGTTAAGGACATTTTAAACCATGTGTTAGTTGAAGTCCCACTGACCATAGATTGATGGCCTCTTATATCCAATGGATATTGGGTCAAAAAGTGATTGGATGTTAATTTCAAAACCGGACCCGAACATTTATATATCAAGGATTTATATTCCCGATTGGCTCCGTAAATGTGGGTAATCCTCATGCAAGTGCCTCACCCGATATCATTGTTAACCATTGGATCGAGTGTGCTTTGATCAACAGTGGGGGATCATCGATTAGTTTTGCATCGCAGTATTTCATGAGTGGATGAACCTTGGCCTTAAGAAAATGTGATTTGTGATGTGCATGCTCGGATGTATCATCAACCATTGGATTGAAGGGTGAAATCAATGGTGGACATTGAAGTCGATAATGCTTGGGCCTGAGTGGACCCGAGAAGTTTATCAACGCGAGTTAAGTGATTTGAGTTTAGGTGGATGAATAGGTTAGTGGCGATACGACAGGACAACTGTTGATCTGATGGAGTGAAATCGACGGTGGAGGATGAATGCGATAAAGGTAGAGCATCGGAAAATGTACAAAGCCCATGGATTGGCCGAAAGGTAAGGATTATGTGTGTTTTATGTGTATTTCTATTATATAATAATTATAGTAGAAATAAAGCGGATAAAGGTTTTATGGGTTAAGTTCTAACATAACCAAAGTTAAGAGTAGGGTTTAGTTAATATACGTGGGGTATAAAATTAACCAAAGTTTATGAGGGTGAATAAAGTTCCGCTGGAAAGGTTAATGAAGGTTTAGACTATTGAATAGTCATATATAACGTTTCCACATAAAACTTAATTAAGAACATTAAACCTTGGTTTAAGAAGGTTTTCACCATGAAGAAGGTGATTAAGGCTTGGGACCAGTGACATGCAATTTTATTTGCATAATGTGGGTTTTTTTGGCTTAGCCCGGCAGAACAACCTCTTGATCTTTACATGTTTTGAGCCGTTCCATCATGATCGGAACCAGTTTCAACCCCTTTATACCACTCATTCCTTCAGAAGGATTCCTCTTTTAACTCTTTTCAAACTCCCAAAATATGAAATTATTGTCAAGCACTTGTCTTTTCAAACTTGTAAAAGTAAATGAAATGACGTCTAATTAGTATAAGTTTAACCCTTTTCAGGAATGAGATAAACTAGCTACATAAAAGAAATACCTTAGTTGAACATGGCTAAGAGGTTCTCTTGAGTATTGTTTTCTACCTTTTCGGACTTAAGAGACTATCTACGAAAAGGAACATCTGGAGTTTTCTTTTTGCCTCTTTTTAAAACTCTATAAACATGAAAAATATATCGAGTTACCGCTTTATCAGACTTGTAAAACTAAAACAACGAAGGGCTTATCACCATGATGAGACGAGCTACTCCTTCCTAGGGCTCGTTAAAAATACTAGGATGGATTTATCCAAAGGATGAACTTATACAACAAGCATATGGTATCTTCTTCAAGCTTGAGATTAAAAATAAAGAGGTACTCACTAGAAATAGTGGGGGAAAATGGAAAGAAACATATATCCTGTATTTTGTAAAAAGGCAGAATCTCGCTCTTGAACATGACAATTATGTGTATCTCGTGTCAGGTTTGGGTTATCCTCACTTACCAATATATCGAGTTACCAATATTAATGGAGATATTGGTATTTTTTACTAAATTTTGTGAAGAGAATAAATGTAGCTTTAACCATTTACCTTAAGATGTTTTTACAATATAATTTCCTAAGTCTATTTAATATTTTGATTATCATAAAAACCAACCTATATACAACTTAACTCCACATCTACCACTCTTAGGGGAATGAAATCTATTTATCCCTGTGAGCACTTCGGACCCAGAATTAAGATGGATCTAAGATGATATAATTTCCCCTTTAAATAGTCTATGCTCACATGAATACCATGGTATTACCATGGGTCAATACCATGGGTTATCATAAACCTAGACCTTAAAATCACTATTAGTAATTTATAAAAATTAATAATTGATTTATTTTAACGAAGTTAAAATTTTTAACATACATTAAATTACAACATCCAGTTTTACTCTTGATCCACCAAGCCCCAAGAGGGATCAAATATTTTTTCACTCTATGCTAGTTTGCATATCATGATATTTGATCCCTCTTGGGGCTTAGTAGATCCAGAGTAAGGATGATCTATGCTGGTTTAAATCCCCATTTAAATAGGCTACATTCCACGTGAATACCATGTGCCATTTTTATTTTTATTAATACTAATATTAAGGTTAATAATGCTTTTTTGCATGGTATTAATAATAATCTAGCCCATGGTATTTGGCCCATAGGTTTCACCTAAATATAACACATTTTTTGAATGTTTGTAAATATAAGGTGACTTATGGAGTAAATATAAAAAAAAATGTTTTATTTGTTTACCATACCTCTCATTTATTTATATTTTTATTAATTTACCACACCTCTTTTACAAATAGGTATTTTGCCCCTAGGATTCACTTAAATAAAACCTCTTTTTTGAGCCTTCATAATAGAAAGAGGGTTATGGACTAAATATAAAAAGAGGTTTTATTTATTTACCATACGTCTAGTTTATTTATATTTTTATTTATTTACCATACCTCCACTTTATTTATATTTTTATTTGTTTACACCCTTGCATGTATATAAGGTGATTATAGATTAAATATAAAAAATGTTTTATTTATTTACCATACCTCTCATTTATTTATATTTTTATTAATTTACCATACCTCTTTTATGGATATGGTATTTGGCCCATAGGATTCACTTAAATAAAACCTATTCTTGAAAATTAGGGCCAATGGAAGGTTGTAACTCCTAATTTCAAGGGCTAAATTTACCCTTTTTACCCTCTCCCTTAAAATAAGGTGGGTTATCTGAGGCGATCTCTAAAAATGTACTATGATACAAAATATTCGCCCACTAAAAATTTAAAACCCCTTAATTTCGCCTAAGGGCGAACATTCGCCCCTAAAATTTTCCATGTTTGGGAAATCCATTTGCATCTCATTTGATTATATCCTATTATCACCATGACCTCGGATCCTATTTTGAGTCAAATGCTGCCAAATTTCGGAGTCGTGTCGCCGATATGTTCAAGAGAAGTCCCACCTGCAAATTCAAACCACTTATACCTCGTTTGATTTTTTTTGCATCAATCCCGAATCACTCTTGCCAAATTTGTAAAATCCTATGTTTCGTGTCGATGATGTGGAAAACATTATGACCCTCCTTCGGTAGATCACTTCCCATCAACTCCATCTCATTATCCAAGAAGATGATCTAGAGACTCCCTTTCAATACCTTAGAGCTTGCATGCCTCAATGGAAGGTTCTTCACATTCGACGATAAGTTCACATCACTAACCTTCGATCGAATGATTTTGTGAGTGTTTAACTTCATCTTCATTTTTCAAACTCATGGATTGTGTAGTAGTACCTTGAGAGCCATCATCATTGGTGGTTTCTCTCGTTCCTGTTAACAATTTACATCATTGATCGGTAATCAGGTGGTTTCTACCATGTTTGACTACAAACCATTTATTCACATGATGAGATTCATACTTTGGTTGGATTAAGAGGCTTCCAACATCAAGGCTTCATTGGCTATAATGACCCATTTCATATATTAATAATACAATATATGTTTTCTGATCCAAAATGGATCTTAAACCCTCTAAAAATGTAAGTCTTCACATATATTAAACTATCGAAAAACACTTTTGCAGAATAAAAACACTAAAAATGGCGAAAAACAGAGCTAAGTAGAGGTTGAAGTAACGTTGCACAGGAGCCGTTGGATCAGACAAATCAACGGCCCAGATTAAATCAGGATATTGCATCGAGAGTGGCTAGCGAAGTATATCAGAGGCAGCCCTAAGGGAAATGCAACTGCGATCGGTGACACAACGTGGACTGTTGATCGAGCGCACAGATCAATGGTGGAGATTACAATATCGCATCACATATTTTCAAAGGGAGGACTTATCGCAGGCCTAGAGACTCGGAAATATGAAATTGTGACTTATCGCATCGCAATATCACATTGCAAAAATGCAAAGGGGTGATGCTGATAGGCTGCAGGTAATGCGGTTGTGATTGCGATGGGTCGATGGCATTAATCAGCGACCAGTGAGTGGATTGGTGGAACAACATAGAGACCCACGACCTCACGATATGCGATACGCTGATATCGGTGATCGACAGAGGAATGGGATTGGAACCAAATACAAAGGGATTATGACCCATAGTTGATGCGACTTGCGATTGTGATAAAACACAGACCTAAGAGGATTATAGGGTAGACTTGATATATTTTGAAGTCTGGCTTGGTCAGATTTTCCATTGTTTTAGAGTATTTCCTGTGTATTTCTCTGAGTAAACAGAGAAGTGTGTTCTCAGGGATTTTCACCCGTGCCTGAAGATCCTTCCATTTGTAAACAACTGCCCTGTGCCTTAATAATTTTGGCAATGATTGTTTAAACGCTCAGCAGGGAGATGAAGGGACAATGTCGGGAGCTAGAGAGCCCAAGAAGGGGATTGAACTGACGACGCTGATAGGCTTAAAAATCCATTCAATGGCAGCACAGAGAGATAGAGGTTAGAGACTATTATGAAACCAACCCAAAAAAAGATAGAAAAGATAGATCAACACCTTAGAATTCAGCCTCTTCGAGGGGGCAACCTCCTTTACATTACATAAATGAACAATTCTTGGATGATACGAATGAAAAGACCTCCTCTCTATATATAGGAGTCTAAGGGGTCATAACATAATTAGAGCCAACATAACAATAATAATGTAAGGGCACTATAATAATAATAGTGGGCTTCTATGGGGCACAATAGTAACAATATGGGCACTACATGGGTACATCAATATAATAAGTGTGTTGTACTAATAACAATAAGGGGTTACACTAGTAGTATAGGGGCCTAATAGAGACAGAGGGGAGACAGAGAGTCAGAGAAAACACACAATTACAAATAGTTGATTAGAGACACTAATAGGGAGAGTCTGTGCACTCTTTAGACTCAAGGTTTTCGAGTGAAATCCCCGTGTAATATCATTGTTTGTTGTGTTATGGCTATGATTGAGCTCACTTGTAAACTATGTTCTTGAAGACATAATATAGAGGTCGACACTGAAAGCTAGACTAGGAGACGTAGCCAAGAAGTCTGGTGAACTCCTTGATTTTTTGTTGTGTTGATGTGTTGAATTGTTATGTTTTCCAATTATTAAATGTATGTATTATTCGCAATATTTTCGATCCATTGCACTAAATAATATAAGCATTCATGCACATGAGTCTGTAATACCTTTTATTCTTTATTTAGTATCCATTTCAGATCAAGTGGTATCAGAGAATTTGGTTTTGGTTTTATTAATGTTAGACAAGCTTGCGCTAGATTTTGGATACTAACTAGATTAAAGCTCAGAATAGGAGAAGGAGAACTTGTTGAGGCTAATCTAGAGATTTGAAGAGTCTATTCTCAGAGGAGAATGATAGAAGAAGCTCCATTGGGATCAGAATCTCAATTTATAGAACATTTTAAGGCACTCCAAGCCATGGTGGAAGAGATGTATCTGGAATTTAAGAAGGGTCGAGGTGAAAGCACCTCAACACCTAAACTAGAAAAAGGAGTAGAGGAACCTTTTCTAGTTACCCCTTCAGAAGGAAAAGGAAAAGGAGGAATGACTCCTCCACCATCTCCTCCATCATCATTCTCGTCATCATTATCTTCTAGCTCTTCTAAGAAGAAGAAGAAAACTTCCTTAATCAAATTAGATGTGAAGTTTGATTTGCCAATTTATGATGGAGAACTCAATGCAGAAAAGCTAGATAATTGGATAAGACAAATTGATGTATATTTTAGGGTACAAAATGTTGATTCAAAAAGGAAGAAGATTCAACTGGCTAGCTTGTATGGTGTGAAGGCAAGACACAAGCTGATCTACAAAAACATGGTAAAATTATTTCTACTTGGAATGAATTTGTTTCTGCTACCAAAAAGCAATTCTATCCTTTAGCTTACATGCAACATGTAATGATGAATTGGCAAACTCTTCATCAGTTGAAGGGTCAAAGTGTACAAAGTTATACTCAGGAATTCAGAAAGAGAGCTTTAACTCTAGGTATATCATTAGACTCACCTGAGACTTTATTAAAGTATATAGGTGGTCTTCATAGCTATTTAAAGCATACTATTCTCATGTTTAATCCCACTAGCTTAGATGATGTATCAGTTCAAGCCACACATCTAGAAGCTAGAGGTAAGAATGTAAACCTAGAGGTTAGGGGATCATCTAAATATTCTATAAGCAAGAGCAAGGAAAAGAAGAAACTGAAATGGAAGGAGAGGAAAGCAAACACTGTAAAGAAGGATAAACCTTCATGCACTCATTGCAAGAAAGAAGGACACAATGAGGCACACTACTGGTCTTTGCATCTAGAATGGAAATCTAAGAAGTTCGGTGGTAAGGAGAGAAAGAATGTTGCTGCTATTTAGCAGGACTTGGGATTAGATTCAAGCAATGAAACAACAATTACAACCATATGTATTAAAGGTAAAGATTCTGAAGCATCCACAAGTAATTTTTCACAATCTGTTGATAATGAAAATAATGAGAGGGAAAGAAATGAGCTTTTTCGTATTAGAGTGATTTCTAAGCACAATAAAATTGATGCTTTATTTGATAGTGGATCACAAGTAAATTTGATTTCTAAAACAATTGTAAAGAAGTTGGGATTAGTAACAAAACCTCATGAGAAGCCATATCCATTAGGTTGGGTGTGTGATAAAATAAAGCTACAAGTAACGCGACAATGTAAACTTAGGTTTGCTATTGGATCAACATTTGTAGATGAGGTTGAGTTAGATATAGTTCCATTAGATATATGTGGTATTGTTTTGGGAAGTCCATACTTGTATGACAAAAAATCTATTTTCTATAGAGTTGAGAATAAGTATCAACTCACTAAAGATGGAATAGAATATACTGTAAGAGCTCATAAACTCAGAGGTAATTATTCTCTCATAAACTCAGGACAGATGAAAAGAATTGTGAATTCAAGTAAGCAATTTTTACTAATGGATGTAAAGGAAAAGGATCCTAAAAGATCCAATGCATTTGAAGGCTGTGATTCTAAACATAAAGTTGTTTTAGTTAAAGTTGTTTCAGAATATGATCTATTTCAATAACCTAAAAGTCTTCCACCCAAGCGAGAAATAGTACATGATATTTATTTGCAGCAAGATGCTCCATTACCTAACATTGGAATGTACAGGTTGTCAGCTTTAGAGAATGCAGAGATAAAGAAGCAGGTACAAGAATTGTTCAATAAAGGGTTTATACAACCAAGCACATCACCATGTGGATCTCCAATCATGCTGGTGAGAAAGAAAGATGGTTCATGGAGAATGTGCATTGATTATAGAGCACTAAATAAAATAATGATTAAGAATTGTTATCCTCTTCCTCGTATTGATGATTTATTAGATCAATTAAAAGAAGCAGCTTACTTTTCTAAGTTAGATTTATGAAGTGGCTATCATCAAGTCAGAGTTGCAGAACAAGATGCATGGAAGACTGCTTTCAAGACAAAGCAAGGACTGTATGAATGGTTGGTTATGCCTTTTGGCTTAACTAATGCTCCTACTACATTTATGAGAGTCATGAATGATGTACTCACACCATTTATTGATGACTTTGTAATTGTGTGGTTTTGTCTTCTAGATTCATCACATTTTACTATTTTATGTATCGACATTTCGAACCATCCTCCGTGGTTCATCATCAAGATTAGATATGTGAGGAAGTTAGAGAGTGATGTGTAATAAATAAAGGATGTGGTAGGGATGCCAGTGTAAAGAGCCGACAAGTTTTGATAATGGTGTGGTTTTAATTAATTTAATTTAATTTTAATTCTATTTTTTCTTTTTAATTTAATTATAATTATAATTAATTTGATTTAATTCTAAATTTAATTTAATTATTTTTTTTAATTTGATTTGATTTAAATTTTTTAATTAATTTAATTTAATTTTTTTAATTTTTAATTTAATTTAGTTTAAATTTAATTTTATTTAATTTAATTTAATTTTTAATTTATTTATTTTATTTATTTATAAGCTGGGGCGGGACTCTCTAATTTACATGTCCATTATGTACCCCTCTAAGGGGGAGGGTTAAGCCCAAGATTTGAACCCAAGACTTCCGGTTCAGTGAGACTTCATTTCCACGGCCCTTGCCGCTTGAGCTACCCCATGTGGACTTAATTTAATTTATTTTAATTTAATTTTAATTTTAACTTTAATTTCATTTGATTTAATTTAATTTAATTTTAATACTAGAGTTAGGTTAACTAATGGATTAAATGAAATTATATGAGTTTAATTTTATTAGAGTTTTTAAGGAGTGAAAGAGGGGGACCAAGAGGCAATGGGGTCGGGATTGTCTAGGAGATGGTAGAATCCCTAGTTAGCATGGGAATCCAATTATCACTTATTTTCCAACCGTCATCATGGTTTAGGTTATTGGGATGTTTCCCTACTTCGATAGCTTCTCTAAATTTTCTATGGTGGTACCAATTTTGGCGACAACACAGGAGTTTTCAATGCAAATGTGATGATTGGTTCTACTAGAGTGCTCAGCCAATGCTGAGGTTTTGGAGCAGTTATGTTTAATGTCTACAGCACGTTCTTGAATCCTAGTTAATATAGAACGACCGGTTTCACCAATGTAGGCCTTGCCACATGAACAAGGGACCAAATAAACTCCTTTATGGTGTTTAGGATCAATAGGATCTTTTACCAATTTTAGACATCTGTTAATTGTTTTCATGGGTTTGAAAGTGGTTTTTATATTGTTCTTTTTTAAGATGTGTGAAATCTTATCATTTGTGCCTAGAATATAGGGAAGGTGAACCTTACCAGCATAATCATCCATGTGTTGTTTGTTTCTAGGATTCTTAGCTTTCTTGAAAGCATTGATTCCTTGGTGTCCCTTGTATCCATTCTTTTTGAAAACATCCAAGAGGTGGTTCTTTTCTTTCTCAAAATTATCTTGATCTGAAATACGTATCGCCCTTGTGGCTAGAGTGTTGAGCACCTCAAGTTTATGAGCCGCATGATGGTGAGAGTTTGCATGCAAGTAGTGTTCAGTGTGGGTTTTCTTACAATAGACCTGGTGAGATATTGTGCCATCTTGGTTTCTTTTGATTAGGATATCAAGAAAGGGAAGACAACCCTTTTCTTCCACTTCCATCGTAAATTTGATGGAATTTGATTGACTGTTAAGGTGTTCTAGGAATTCGTTTAATTTTTCTTTTCCATGAGGCCAAATGACATAAGTGTCATCAAAAAATATTTTCCATAGTTTAGGTTTTAAAGGGGAAGACTCAATGGCCTTGGTTTCAAAATGTTCCATGAACAAATTAGCAATGATGGGAGACAAAGGTGATCCCATGGCCACACCACAAGTTTGTTCATATATCTCATCCTTGAAGTTAAAAAAGCTGGATTTTAGACAAATTTCTATCGATTTAGTTGTGTTAGGGTCAGCAATTTTGTGAACAACATCCATAGCTTCATCTATAGGAATGTTGGTATAGAGAGATTTTACATCAAAGCTCACTAAGATGTCATCTTGGTCTAGTTTTATATGTTTGATCTCATTAATGAAATGGTTGGAATCCTTGACAAAGGAGCTGGTGTTACCCACCAAGGGTTTAAGCTTCTTAGCAAGATATTTAGCGAGATGGTAAGTAGGGCCTCCAATTGTATTGACAATGGGTCTAATAGGTATACCTTCTTTGTGAATTTTAGGGGCTCCATAGTTGCTACGGTTGTAGGGGTTGGTTTCAATAAGATTTTTAATATTGTGTTCATTGCTTAATTTTATTAAGTTATTGACATTCTTATAGATCTTCCTTATGGGATTCTTTTTTAATTTAATGTAACAACCACTATTGGTTAAGTGGTCTAGCACTTTCTCATTGTAGTATTTTGTGTTCATTATAATAGTCACACCCCCTTTGTCAGCCTTCAGGACCACAATGTCAAGGTTTTGGTTTAAAGTCTTGAGAGATAGGTATTCTTGTTTGGAGATGTTGCTTCTGGGTGGTTTAGCTTTTCTGAGGATTATGGAACAATCTTGTTTGATAATTTCTTTAATATTGTCTGGCATGTCCTTGATCCCATATACTATACTGCACAAAATATCTTCTTTGGGGATGGTGCATCAAGAAATAGCAAAATTCAAGCCTTTTTCAAGTAAACCTGAACTGACTTTGTCAATATGGATGTTGGAGAGATTTATGGTACTTACTTTTCCATCATTAGATTCAATTTGTTGAGATTTTGTTCTGTCACTTATCATGTTATCTATCATGAGATTATTGTCTTCACTGAAGGCCTTATCAGTGTCTTCATTAGGGGCATTATCATATTTGCTACTCATTGTTCCATTAATTACAATTTTGGTTGCTATCACCATGGGTTTAACGCATTTGCTGGAGATTTCTTTGTATTTTGTGGTAGTTCCATTCTCTAAAATGTCACTTGTTGTTATTTTACTACTCTTGTTCTTGATACTCCCTCTATCGTGTGATGTATTGGTCCTGGTCGTGTGATGTATGTATGTAATTTTTTATTTAGATGACATTCTTGTTTTTAGTAAGACATGGGAAGACCATGTAAAGCAGACTTTAGATGTTTTAAAAAGAGAAAATCTCTATGTAAAACTGTCAAAATGTGAATTTGGAAAAACATCTTTAAATTATTTGGGTTATATTGTAGGGGGTGGTGAATTGAAGATATATCCCTCTAAGGTTGAAGTCATTGTGAACTGGCCTAAACCCAAATCTGCTACAGAGGTTAGGAGTTTCCTAGGGGCAACACAATACTGGAGAAAGTTTATTGCTAACTTTTCTTTGATTGCAGTTCGATTACATGCTTTAACAAGATTGAAACAGGTGTTTAAGTGGGGAGATAAACAATAGAAAGCCTTCGACACCTTAAAAGAAAAAATCACTACAACACCAGTAATAGCACTGCCAGATCTTCAACATCCATTAGAGATTGAGACAGATGCCAGTGACTATGCCATGGGAGCAGTGTTGATGCAGCATGCAAAACCCATATGATATCATTCTGAAACATTTTCTTCTGCAGTAGTTAATCATCCCGCATATGATAATGAATTGTATGCATTAGTACAAAGTGTGAAAAATTGGAAACATTACATAATGGGTAAAGAAACAATCATACATATAGATCATCAACCACTTCAATATTTGCACTCACAAACTAAATTGCAACAATCAAGACATTATAGGTGGATGGGTTTTCTACAACAATTTCATCTTGTCATCAGATATAAGAAGGGAATACACAATAAGGTTGCATACATGTTATCAAGTGTTGGCATTATGGTTCTGGTATGATTATATGTTTCAGATGTTGTACTTGATGGCAACACCCATGGCATGGCTCTCATTTTTGATGAAAATAAAGAAGTACGCAGGAGAACAGTTCAAGAGGTGCATACCCGCAGGTATACCATGCAGGGACCGCGTCCAAATACGTGGGTTACCCATTCATGGGGTGCGTACCCCAGTGCACACACTTCAAGGTAGTAAAGCACCCACACGTGGGGTTTCTCATGGTATTTAGCCGACAGTATTGTGTTATCATGGTTTTGGCCCGTGGTATTGTTTATTTTATTATTATTATTGAGCCCCATGATCCTTGATTTGAGGAAGAGCTTGCCTATATAAAGTTAAGGAGATCATTTGGCTTGGGTATCTTTTGAGTATTGAATATCTTAAGATCTGATCTATTGGGTTCTCGGTTTAAAAAGCTTGATCTATAGAAGAGAAGTTGAAAGCGAATCTGTGAAGGGAGATTTCTCGAGCACAAGGTCATATCTGAGTATCTGACTGTATTTTGGCCCTAATCAGAGGTGCGCAGGTGATCAACAGTGGCAGTGCGTGGGTACGCAGAGGCAACAAAGGGTCAGTGCGTGGGTACACAGAAGAGGCGAAGGTGCAGCACGAGGGTACGCAGAGACGACAAAGGTGAAGTGCGTGGGTACGCAGCACATCAGTGCTTCAGGTGCGTGCTTGCTGTTTAAGTACGCGGCGCGACAGTGTTTTTGGGTGCGTACCTGCGGTGACAGTACGCGGCGCGTTAGTTCTTCTGGATGCGTGCCTACCTTGCAGTACGCGGCGCGATAGTACATTTGAGTGCATACTGTATGCAGATCAGTGAAAGGAGCATTGCGTGGACACGCAGTACAGCAGAAGGAACTCTATAGGTATACGCAGAGAGGCAGAGGGTGAAGTGCGTAGCAACGTAGACCAGTAAAAAGAAAACCTGCGTATCTGTGTTAAGATCTTCTGTTGGTTGAATTTTTCTGTTGATAAGGTGTTCTGGGTTCTGTTATGTTATTATTGATCTGGTTATTACAGCTGACTGTATAAACTACATGTACTTGATAATCATTTGATGTATATGAATCCAGTTTGAAAATTTATGAAAAGTGGTCCTTGAAAAGAAGTAGGGGGCTGTAGCTCCCTTCCAGGAGAGACTGGAAAACGAGAGAGAGAGTTGTAGCTCTCTGCAGGTTGCAGCCTGCGTACTAGTAAAGGACTACACCAGTACAAGACCATTGTAAAAGGAGTTTCTAATTTGAAAGAAGATAGAGACATATTGTAGCAGGTGGTTTTCACCCACATTGGGTTTCCACCTTATATCTGGTGTTCTTTGATGTGATCGTCTGCTTTTCCTGTTCATGCTCATTATTTATGGTATTGGTATGCAAAAATAATTCAAGGTATAAATAAGGAAGTTTTGGTAAAAGAATTAGATAATACTGATTCAACCCCCCCTCTCAGTATTATTGTCAACACTTGGTATCAGAGTAGGTCCTTCTAAAGAAGCTTGATTGCTTGAAGGAAGATCTTTTCATCATGAGAAACTACGAGAGGGAAGGATCTATCAGGCCACCATTTTTTGATGGGACAAACTTCAATTATTGGAAGGTAAGAGTTACTGCCTATCTTCAATCTCTTGGTACAGAAGTTTGGAACATCATAGAGACAGGATATGCTTTTCCTTCAACTACTCCTACAGATGCAGACGAGAAAAAGAAGTATGAAACAAATGCAAAAGCAGTCAATACCCTATTAGGATGTATATCTCAAACTGAATTCATGAAGGTAATGCACTATAAATCCGTAAAAGAGATATGGGAAAAGATTGTCACAAGCTATGAAGGAGATGAACAGCTAAAGCGTGCCAAACTTCAAACTCTCAGGATTCAGTATGAGACTCTCAAGATTTATAATGATGAAAGTGTGGCTAACTATTTTATTCGGGTAGATGAAGTTGTTAATTGTATGAAAAATTTGGGTGAAGAAATAAAAGAGGCTATTGTGGTTGAAAAGGTTCTAAGATCATTGTCCCCCAATTTTGAATCTAAAGTATCTGCAATAGAAGAAAAAGAAAATCTACGAATTCTTACTATGTCACAGCTGCATGGAATTCTAACTGCTTATGAAATGAGAAAGGGAGGTCCATCAGATAGAATAGAAGTTGCTTTCAAGGCATCAGGCAAAGGAGAATATTATGAGACAAGTCACATACCAGAAGAAGAAGAAGAAGAATCAAATTTTGTAAGAAATCTTCAAAGGGGCTCTGGAAGGTTCAGAGGTAAGTTATATTTTAAATGCTTTTCTTGTGGAAGAGTAGATCATTATGCTGCAAAGTGTCCTCATAAGGATAAAGGAAAGGAACCTGCTAGATGGAACAAGAAACAGGGTGCAAATAAGAAAAGCTACTACACTCATGAAGATAGTGATTGTCTATCAAACAGTGATGAAGATGAACAAGGTAATGAATATAAACTGTTAATGGCATTTGATGATGATGATTATATGGATGCTATAGATGTTGATAACCTTTATGACGAAATAATAGACCAAGAAGATTATAGAAGAAAAGAATATGATCATTGATACTCTAAATTCAAATTGATGAGAAGGAAAAACATTTTGAAAAGTTAGAAGGTGAAATTGTTGCTCTTAGAAAAGAGATTGAGAAAACAAAAGAAATTAATCTTAAGTTTGTCAAAGGATCTGAAACTCTAGATGAGATTATCAATGTTCAACATTCTCCTCTAAACAAGACAGGTTTGGGTTATACTGGAGAAACTTCTCAAGCATCCACTTCAAAGAGTTATCTTGAGGTAGCAAAAGGGAGTGAACAAAAGCACAATGGAGACTATCAGGTAAAGCAGGGACAAATTGCAAATAAAGGCCATCAACAAGCTGTTTTAAGAATGAACAAAGGTTACAACCAACCACAGGTAAGGTTTTCTCAATCTGATTCAAGAATGAATAACAATAGAGATTACAATCACGTGGCCGATAGATTCGATAACCACAGAAGTTTCTTCAATGGACAATATTTTTCTTGCCATAACTTGGTCACAAAGCAGCTCAATGTGTTGCATATAAAACAATCATGACTAGAGAAGCTCAAAAGCAAAGGAGTATGACGGGATTTTCCAAAAAGGACTATAACAATTTTTCAGCTCTTGAAAATGAAGTCGAATGTTCTATTTGTAATAACTTTGGTCATGGAGATTCTGAATGCAGGAGCAAGTTACAGCAGAAAAAGGAACAATGTTCTAATTGCAATAACTTAGGTCATAAAGATTCTGAATGCAGGAGCAGGTTACAGCAGAAAAAAGGAACAAGTTTCAAGCACCAAAACATGGAGAATAAAGGAACCTCAAATAGAAAGATGTGGGATAGTGTTTTATGCAGAGGGACAAGAAAATATATGGTACATTGACAGTGGATGTTCAAAGCATATGACAGGTGATAAAGAAAAACTTGAGTCATATTCTGCTCTTGAAAAAAGGAAAGAAAGTCTCTTTTGGAAATGATACTCCTGCTACCATAAAAGGAAAAGCTATTGCTCAATTAAAAGAAAAGGTCAAGGCTGGAAATGTTTTGTATGTTGATGGATTGAAACATAATTTTCTAAGTGTCAGTCAGATGTGTGATCAAAGAACCAAGGTGATATTAAGATCAAATGGATGTATTGTTCGTGATCTTGATACAGGTAAAACAGTGATCAAAGGCAAAAGAACTCCAAATAATCTATACATATTTGAAGAAGGACAACAACAATGCTATCTAAGCAAGGATGATGAGCACTGGTTATGGCATCGGAGGTTGGGACACTTAAGCTTTTCACAAATAAGGAAAGCATGCAAATATCAGGCAGTTTGCGATCTTCCAGATATCAAAATTCTTGACAACACCATATGCAAATCATGTCAGTTTGGAAAACAGACCAGAACTAACTTTCCAGAGAAAGAAGAATTAGCTAGCATGCCTCTTGAGCTAGTTCATACAGATACATGCGGTCCGTTCAGTAAAAGAACACCTAGAGGAGAAGAATACCTGATATTGTTCATTGACGATTTCTCCAGGTTTGTCTGGTTAGGACTTATGAAGCACAAAGATGATGCATTCGAAAAATTCAAATCCTTCAAAGCCATGGCTGAAAAACAATCAGGTCACAAAATTAAGTGCCTAAGATCTGACAGAGGTGGGGAATTTACTTCAAATGAATTTTTCGATTTCTGTGAAGAACATGGGATAAGAAGAGAATTCTCTACAGCAAGAACTCCTCAGCAAAATGGAGTTGTGGAAAGAATGAACAGAACAATTCAACAAATGGCTCAGGCTATGCTTGATGAATCAGGAACTCCCGCTACCTTCTGGGGTGAAGCTGCTCATGCTGCAGTTGTTATTCTCAATAAAACAAATGTCCGGGTAAATAGCACTCAAAATCCTCATGAGCTCTGGAAT
>APFE031537501.1:0-55605 GCA_000404065.3 Pinus taeda | reverse complement strand
CCGAGTGGACACTATTCCCGTATAACAAGTAAATAAATCATTTGTGGGTGCGTGATGGATCTTCAAGGTTAGGAAGATAGCATATGGAAGCATAAAAAAGTACAAGGCCAGATTTGTGGCCAAGGGGTACTCTCAAATTGAGGAGATTGACTATGAGGATAACTTTTCTCCTATAGTAAGGTACTCATCCATCAGATCAATTCTTGCTCTGGCTACGCAAATGGGGTGAAATATCCACCAGATGGATGTAAAAACAACATTATACAATGGATTTATTAAGGAGAACGTGTACATCGAGAAACCAGAAAGCTTCAAGACTTTTGATCAAGAGTCTCATGTGTGCAGAATCAAGAGAGTGTTGTGCAGTCTCTAGAAATTACCTTGTGCATGGTACGCGAGGATTAATAGTTATCTCACTGGTTGGGGCTTCACCAAAAGTGAGGTGGATGAAAACCTCTATCATATCTTGGTAGAAGGTAAATTTTTTTATTACTGTCTTATATATTGATGACTTGATTTTAACTGGTGATGAATAGTTTATCAGACCTTGCAAGAGAATTTGAAATGGACATGGATCTTATGCACTACTTCTTTATATTGGAAGTGTGGCAAGGCGATGGGGAACTATTTGTCTCTCAAGGAAAGTGTGCAAAAGAGATACTATAGAGGTTATTCATGGAGAGTTAAAAACCCATGGAGACACCTCTAGTGACCAACTAGAGGAGGGAGGATGCCACTTCAAGTGAAGAAGTGGTTGCTACCATATATCACCAACTAGTGGGTTCACTTATTCGCCCTATGAACACACGATCATATATGTGCTATGCAGTCAACCACCTAATCCAAGCTATGGTTAGGCCAACCAGATTATTTTTTAGGGTAGCCAGGCATGTTTTATGGTACCTCAGAGGCATTTCCCAGTTTGGACTATGGTACAGACAGACAAAGGGAGTGAAGTTTTGTGGCTTCACAGATGCAGATTGGGTGGGAAGTTCATCATATTGGAATATTACATCAAGTGGAATTTTCAATGTTGGTTCTGCAATTGTTTCCTAGTATAGCATGAAGTAAAGATCTATGGCACTCATCTCAGAAGAAGCAGAATACATGATTGCAAGTCAAGCAGCATGTGAGGTGATCTGGATGAGAAAGGTACTTTTCGGATTGTTTGGTTATATTATGGATCCAAATTTGATCTATTGTGATAATCAGAGTTGCATCAATCTCTCTGAGAATCCTATTTTTCATGATCGATCCAAGCATATAGATACCAGTTATCACAATTTACGAGACTTTGTGTAGAGGCAGATAATGTTGTTGTATTATATTCTGAAAGAGAAACAAGATGCTGACATTTTGACAAAGGCCTTATCAAGAGGAATGTTTGAGTTCTACAGATGTAGGATAGAGGTGGTTGATAATCCCTTTCTTGCTGAGAGGGAATGTTGAAAAATGCAGCAAGAAATTCTCAATTTAATTTTTCCTTGATTAAATTGAGAAAGTTCAAATTTCCACATCAAAAAACAACTTGGATTATGTTAACATGGAAGATTCTAACACTAGTAATATCAGCGACAATGAAATATGCCAAAATCTCTCCATCATTCCTCTTGATTTCCCAATGATCTTGGTATGCACATTGCAATAACCAGTCTATGATATCGACACAAGGAAACATTAGTGGGTGTGCAGCTACTTTATGCAATTGATATCTTTTGATATTGTTATATACCTTGAAATCCTATCTGTCTTGAGGGATGTCTTGGTTGGCAAACTCTGAGTAAATTTCCCACCAGGTCAGATTTGTCTTCTTATTGATATTGCAAGCATTGTCTCCATAAATTGGTAGAATGGGTGGGCTTTCAACGACTCCCTTGATATTGCTTCCTGCTCTAGAGAAACTCTTACTCAAACCCTTGCAAGAACTTTTCACCATCAGTGGTGTCATCTCTATAGAGAAGGATGAAATGTTGATACAATCTAGATGGATGTCACATAGCATTTCTAAAATGTGATCCCAAGACAAAGATGTTAACATGAATAAAAATAACACCAAACACAGATAAAATATTACTGTGGAGTCACAGGCACAAAATATAGGTGGATCACTTGGTCACAATTTGGATTAGTAAGAAAGTCACCATCTCAATAGGTGAGACAGGTCACACAAAATATTAAAAGGACATGTTGAAATATGAATTAGTAAGTCACCAAGGTTCACTTAAGAGAAAGTCATAAGAGAGACTTACTCTCATGAGTCTGTAGATGAAATTGTGCAACTAGGGGCAGTCTAAGTGCATTGTAAAAAGGAGGAAGATGCAAGTGGCATGGGCTAGCGGTTCGCATTTGGAGTTGGAATTCTTTAATGTGACCTTATGCCTATGTGACTAGGGGTGAGGGAGTATGGTCGCGTGGTCACAACATGAACTAGGTCACATAATATCAAACCTTTTAAATTGTCACCTTACAACTATGGGAAAAGGGACGGTCTAATAGAAATTTGGCCACTAATTATAAGGGAAAAGGGTATTCCCAAACGCAAGTTCATGATTGGGTATGGGTTGTGACTCATGATTGTACGTGTGTTTCAACCTAGGATGAAGAGAGATACAATTGAGCTCGTGCCCAATTGTTTCGACCAAAACCTCAAGCTTATAGGGAACCAAGTGAGTAGTGAGAACCATATGAATTGATGATAGCTTTGATTTGCACCAGACGTGAGTTTGAAATTCGACAAGAGGAGAAGTGACTTGGGGAGTGCCGCCTAAGGTTCCATTTGAAAGGATGAATATCTAGGGCTGGGATGAATGAGTTGAACTAGTTGTGCGGAAGAGAGAGTTTAGGACACTTAGTTTCGTGGTAGGGAGCTAGGGAAACGAGGGAAGTGAGATTGGTCTTAATTTAAGGGATATGAAAGTCTTGATAGGAAATTGCAAATTCCAGCCACCAAGGAAGAGGACAAATGGAAAATTTGAAGGACACAATGATTGCAAGGAAGAGGCAGCATTTCCTACTTGTGGGGGTCGTGAGGTTTTTGGTCAGTGGAGTGCTTTGTTTACTTAGTTGTAGAGTGAGAATGAAATGTAGTAGAGAGGTGTTGGGTTTATATAAAGAGTGTGCACGTGTGGATAGAGGGGTCGTAACCAGATAGTGTGTAAACAGAAAGTCCCATGTGACCAGCATTAGGCAGAGATTGCAAAATGAGTTTTCACTGAGAAAAAGGTTGCATGCAACCTACTTGAAGGAAGTTGGAAGTTAAGGATGTGCTAGGGAGTGGTCACATGCGAATTATTGCATAGGTGTCACAAGGTCGCACCAAAACCGGGTCGCACAAGCTATGGACAACTCAAATGTGGCTATGTGACTAATAGGGCCAATTAGTGTGCAATAAGAGGTCACGTGCTACTAACAAAGGTAGGGGTCGCTAGTTGCAATGGAAATTGATGGAGAAGGTTGTGACTAGGCTCATCAATTGTGACATTGTTACTTTAATAATTAGGTGAGAGATAAGGTCGCAAGTCGCATGTTTAGGGATTAGATGGAATCTCACCAATATGACTAGTGACTTATAGGGAAACCTTGTTTTAGGCTTTCCAAGGTAGGATTTTTCAAACTCCCAAAGAGATCCTAAAGATGTAAAGGGATCGTGAAACCCTAAGGGACCATAGGAAAATATTGAAAGAAGGTCTAGTATAGGGAGGCTCCAAAATTTTGAAATGAGCTAAATTTTGGGGTTGTTGTAGCTGCTACAATGGGCATTTAGTATTGCATTTCAACATAATTATAATTTCTAAGATCAGGATCAATATTATGGAAAATTTGAGTATATATATGCTTCCGCAATTATTTCAATTATGTTTAATCAAGATTCATTGAGTGGTGTTTCCTAACTAGGAGTCAGGGACATTATAAGGTGTTATGAGAGCCTAGTTTCAACACTAAGTCTGAATTGGGTCAAAATTACAGGTTATCCACCATGTGTTTGACAAAAGTGGTATATGATGTAAGTAACAAACATTTATATAAATTCTAGAGTAGATGCCATCGAAAGATTTCTAATAGATTTTAAAAGGAATGGTAGGTTAGAATTGATGGTTTACTGGGATTGATTGGACCAGATTTGGGGCAGTTTGAAGAATAACAATTTTCTCACCAACTATTTGAAAAAATTATGAATGGTGAGAACTGTTAAAATTCCCCTCAAAATCAAAGTACACGTGTTAATAAAAGCTCAATAGTGGATCATTTAAATTGATTGTAGGGTAATTTGAGGAAATTGATTTATTTTTAGCCTCGAAGGACTGAAGTTCAATTACAGGGCATCACTTTCATGGAAAGAGGGTTTTAATTTTTGTGTTAATTATTATATATATATATATTCCTCATTATTAAAGAAATGTGTGTGAAAAAAAAAGAGGGTAGGGTTCCAAGGGTGGAACCCCTATCTGTTTCAACAATAATTGTTTAAGATAAATGTTTATATTTAGTAATTTGTTCATAATTTATTTTTATAACTGCCATTTCTAAATGCGTAATACAACTTCAACGTTACAAGGTGATATAATATGTGTGATTACAAGGGAAAGTTGAGTGGGGAAATGTTGAATACATGGTAATCTATATAATTATAATGAAATGATATTTGGAATGATCTTGATCAAGTGATATCTCAAGCCATGAGGGATCCTGAAAAGTTTGTATTGAGATCCATGTGATTTGGAAATACCCATAAACAAGTCGTTTGACATGAGAGATTGATTTTCAAAGTTGGAAAAAGAGAAATATTGTTTCTTACCATACTTTTTATTAGTCTTTACAAACATATGGATAACAAGAGTGATTTTCAACTATTAACCAATTACTTGATTTACGTCGTCTGATGCGAATTATGTTTGGTCGTTGGGTGCCATGAATCGAGAGGTAATGTGTCATGGAAAGCATCGAATTACATGCCTAATAGTTTTATTTTAGGTCCCTAAGTTTAGATAGGGTTTTCACCTATTGAGCTTTGTTGATTCTTCGTGCTTCGCCTTCTGCAACATTTCAAAAAACAGTGAATGAAATAGATGGGATATCAAGATATACACCAAGTCTAACACTGATGGATCCTTTCCATGTTCTCAAGGATGGTGTTAAAGTGTCTTTTGTTGTGGAAATAGGTGGGTGGTTTTGAAGGATGTGGGGAAAGAATGACTAAAATATGAAGAATTTGACTTGAAAATCAAAATCCAATTACAAACTCTAACCAAGACGAAGACAATCTGATTTAGTTTCAACATATTGGTGATAATTTTATTACACATTGTTTTTTTTTGGGTTCATATTGTTGGGATTCGGAAGCCCCATAAAGCAAAAAAGCATCCCGTAGAAGAAGAACCAACCATAATTTAACTACAAAGGTGTGATGTTGAAATTGATGTTTTTTTGTATAGTTATTCTAATAACACGCATCATGGTAATGTCTTTGGTATTGGAATTCTGATTTCAATTCATTTTTGTATTATGGTTAGAGAAATTAGAAGTTTGAGCGACAGGAGGCCTGAAAAGAGTGAAATTTATTCTTCTCCTGTCGGTGGGAATGGTGTGGGCATGTCTCACGAGGAGGTGTAGAAGCTACCTGCCTTTGAATATAAACACATTGGTATGTATATTATGTTACATAGAATGCTTTGCAATGATGCTGAAAATAATGATGATAGGATTGAGAATGGATTATGGATGCATGAATTTGATTGTTCAGATTGTGTTGTTTTCTTAGATGGATTTTAGATGGGTGAGACATGTAGGTTTATGCCTCTTTGTAGGCACACTTTTCATGCAGAGTGTGTGGATTCAGGTTTGTCTAAGAACCCTTTGTGCCCCATTTGTAAGACTAGCTCTCAGCAGCATGGTGCGGAAAGGGGGACATTGGTGATGGAGAATGTGTTAGAGCTGGCCCAAGTTGGGGGATATCAGATGGGGAGTGGGACTAGAGATATTTCTATTGGGGTTTCTCTGCAAGGAGGGTTAAGAGGAGAGAGGAGGTTTTCATCAGTCTAAGATGTCTAATTTGGTGTCCAATCCACCTTCACCATCAAGATACTTTACTACTAATTAACATCTGGTTTGCTTCTTTTTTGCCTTGATAAATGTTAATAATGTTGATAAAACCATATTTATGAATTTAACACCACTCTTTCGCAATTTAACACGTTTTGAAAATAAAAATGCAATTTCCAACTCTATTACAAAACAAGGACGAAGATGATCTGATTTAGTTTCAACATAATGGCAATAATTTTATTATACACTATTTTTCTGGGGTTAATATTGTTGGGATTCGGAATCCCCTTGATATTGATAAAACAAACAATCATCCCATAGAAGAAGAACCAAGCATAATTTAACTACACAGTTGTTGTGTGGAAATTGATGTATGTTCATATAGTTACTCTAATAACACATATCATGGTAACGTCTTGACTCTGTGGTGATATCAGTTGTAATGATTTTCTTTGTTGTTGGAATTCCGATTTCAATTCATTTGTGTTTTATGGTTAGAGCAATCAGAAGTTTGAGCAAAAGAAGGAATGCAGAGAGAGGAATTTCTTCTTCTCTTGTTGGTGGGAATGGTGTGGGGATGTCTCAGGAGGAGGTGCAGAAGTTGCCTTCCTTTGAATATAAACATGGTGGTATGTATATTATGTCACATAGAATGCTTTACAATGATGTTGAAAATAATGATGATAGGATTGAGAATGGATCATGGAATCATGAATTTGATTGTTCAGAGTGTGATGTTTGCTTGGATGGATTTCAGAGGGGCGAGATGTGCAGGTTGCTGCCTTTTTGTAGGCACACTTTTTATGCAAAGTGTGTGGATTCATGGTTGTGTAAGAATCCCTTTTGCCCCATTTCACTAGTGCTCAGTAGCATGGTGGGGAAAGAGAGACATTGGTGATGGTGAATGTGTTAGAGTTGGCCCAAGTTAGGGAATGTCAGATGGGGGGTGGGACTAGAAATATTTCTATTGGGATTGTTGTGCAAGGAGGGTTAAGAGCAGAGAGGAGGTCATCGATCTAAGATGTCTAATTTGTTGTCCAATCCACCTTCATCATCAAGATATTTCCTACTGATGAACATGTGTGGAATTTGTTGTCAACTACATCATTTCATCCTTGTTTCAGTACAAATCCAATGATGATGATGGCAGTGGTGGTATGATGGTTATTGATGTTCTGGACATTAATCAGATCTAGAGCCATGATAGCCACACTAAGAATAAAAATTCATGCAAGTTAATAGCAACTCCAATCCCATCTTGTAGAGCCAATGACGAGGATGGTATGAGTGGTTTTAGTGTTTTGAGCCCAAGACAAAGCCAAAATAAAAATCATAATTCATGCAATTTAATGTCGATACCAATTCCATCTTGCAGACCTCTCGACAATGATGGTGTGACGATTAATGGAATTTTGATAGCTAGCGAGAGTCAGAGTCAAAATCAGATTGTGTGTGACTCAAAATTTTCTCTACTACGCATTGCAGACCTCCTCATGATGAGGGTGTGAGAATCATATCCAGAGCCTAGCTCATGATGGGGATGATATGGCATGATGCCTAAATTGGGTCCTACTGCAATATTAACTTATTATGGTGGATATAAAAATACAAGCCAATTATTAGTCTTCCTTTTCATATAGCTTGAATTTTTGGTGCAAATACACTTATATAACTACTATTGCATGACCTCAGATTTTAGAATTGAGACTTCATCATTAATGACTTGACAGTTTTGATTCATATAATTTTTATGAGTATTCTCTGTAAATTATTCATTTGAGTACATGTTTTTTGGACATTGGACATTGGATTTGTATGCTTTATTTGAATGCATTGCAAACAAATGCTTTTTTAGTGTCCACCATATTCAACATATTCATTATTTAAAATGTGGAAAATCATATTATGGCCTTGTGCATAAATCAGGTTTTTGCTACAATTTTTTTTTTTTTGTAAGCTTGGTAGGAATACATCTTCATCATGTCTAACTTCTCACCCTGATCAAGGGGGATAGCACAAGATTTGAACCCAAGACTTCTGGTTCAGTGAGACTTCATTTCCATGGTCATTGACAATTGAGCTATACCAAGCAGATGATTTTGTTGCAATTTTAATTTGCTATGGTGGATGTAAAAACGCGGGCCAACTATCAATCCTCCTTTTTAACTAGGTTGAATTTTTGGTGCAAATACACTTATATAGCTATTAGTGCATCACCTCAGATTTTAAAATTGATAGTTCATCATTAATTACTTTATAATTTTGATTCGAAGTTCATGAATTCCAGCTCAGGGCTATTAATTTTCTATATTTTTTTCCTACTTCAAAGGAAGAATGTAACTTATTGTTGACTCTATTTTTATTTTTAGTCTGAAGGCAGTGTAATTATCTCAGATTATTTTCAATGTAAAAGAAAAAGGCAATTCGTTGATTTGAAGGGTTCTAATAATTGAGGTAGTAAAACTATAAGAAAAAATAAATTTGTGACTTTTGTGCTTACAAAATTTGCAACCTAGTGATGACCCTAAGAAAAATGAACTCTATGTTGGTAAAGGAAACTACATCTAAATGCTTGATCAAAGAAAACTTTAGCGGGAAAAGGATTTGTAGTTATTCATCGTATTACAACCAGGCTATGATATTGTGAAGAAAATATAGCAAGGCAACGACTTTCATTGTATTTCTAGTTTGTATAAGACTAATATTGGTCATAAAATCGCTGCCATCAAAAGATTCTTGTTTAAAACAAAAGTGAGAGGTTAAAGAGAGGTAAAAATGAAAGCTTTTGAATTTACTAAAAAAATAGCTGGGGCAAGCGCTAAGAAAAATATAGGAATGAGGATACTGGTACAGTAAATATTTGGGAACAATGCAACTATTATCGTCGAAAGTCTATTGGTAATGGGAAGGCAAAAAATCAAACCCAGGACCTGCCCTCAGCTAAAATAGATTGAAATGCATTAAATATTAAGGTTGGGGATGTTTTGGAATAATGCAATTATCAATGCAAATCCTAGAAGTGTTGTTCCTCTTTGAATCTTTGTGATAATGATGTTACTGATATTAAGCATAACTCCTTATTTTGAAGATGGAGAATATGTTAAGAGGGTTGTCTTTGGGAGATGATGGGTTCAAAAATAGTGGAGCTATGGGAATTGTTCTGCCTATGTAGTAATTGTCGTCCTCCCAGGGATTTGAAACTCACTTATTCAAATTTCCAAAGCTATTACTGTCATCCTTATTGTTTCCAAAGCTCTTCCATAGGTTGTAATGATTATATCCATTTGCTGGTCTATGGGCACCTAGATCAACAACACTACAGGGGTTACTGAAATCCCACTTCATTGTAAGCTTTAAATCATTACACTCACTTTCTCACATTTTCTGTTCATTTGTAAGTAAATAAAGAGTTTAGTTGCAATTAGAGTTAATCCAATTCAAAGGCTGGCATCTGCGGTTTTAAATGCTGCATAAAACACTTTCATTGCACCGCTAGAAAAAACCATCCTTTTCCCAAGACCGTCGATCCCCAGGTTCAAATGTCATGCAATTCCAGCTAGTGAGAGTCTTGTACAACATGAATTGCAAGTAGTGGGAGTAATTCCATAATGTCTTATGTCAATTTCTGCAGTAATTTCATTCAATTCTTTGAATTAATTTTTATTAATCTCAAAATCTTGGATTAGGATGCCAATTAGTGTATATTTGGTGATATGTTGTAATAAGATGAGGTGTCTTTCACAGTTTAGTCTCACAATCCTATTTTACATTAGCAACCAAGTAGGTATATTTCAATCATGTAGATTAGTAGAATGCAACAATGTTTTTGTTAGTGGAGTTCCATGTTTCATGTAATTTGAGGTTTGTTTAGTGGTGCATTTTGGATATTTTCACTTGTTAGCTTTCCTTGTGTTAAAGTTGGATATATTTTCTATTGATTAATTTTTGGGGAGCCATGAGTCCCATCATCACATTGACGAAGAATTGGGAGATCTAAATCTTAAGCTTGTCCCAAACTTTAAAAATGATTTTCCCAACAAATCATGGGGGCATACCTTTCTCTTTGTGGGTGTCACTTTTGCTTACAGCCATTCAGGCTTTAACCAACAAGTCATGGGGGCATATCTTTCTCTTTGTGGGTGTAATTTCTTCTTGCATTCATGCAGTCCTAAAGGATGAAGGATGTTAATATTTTAAATCAATGAGTCAACATTATGGCATAAAACCAAGAGAGGATCACTACAAGTGTGTGGTTTACCTTCTCAGTTGAGTTCATCTCCTGGATAAAGCACTAAACTTTATCATTGAAATTCCATTTATGCCAGTGCTTTGGTCTGGGGAAGTTTACTTGGTGCTTCTAGAATCCATGCCAACATGGAGCTAGCAAAACATGTAGAGTTGGAACCGCATTCAAGTGGACCATATGTGCAGCTGTCCAACATCTATGTTTCCGCTGGTAGATGAGATGATAAAACCAATGTTAGAAAGGTGATGAAATACAAAGGGTTGAAGAAGGAAATGGGACACAACTAGATCAAGATTAAGAATGAGGTGCATACATTTAGCACACCAAATAGATCACATCCAGAATTAGATAAATTCTAAGAAAAATTGGCGGAACTAATTTATCAAATGAAGAAAGGAGGGTATGTTTGTCATACAAAATTTGTGCTACATTACACCTAGCAGCAAGAAGAAATAATATTTTTTGTGCAATCTAATGGAAGGTTGGCCATTTTCTTTTGGGCTTCTCAATGAAATAGATAAAGTCTAAGAAAAATTGGTGGAACTAATTTATCAAATGAAGAAAGGAGGGTATGTTTGTCATACAAAAATTATGCTACATTACGCCTAGCAACAAGCAGAAATAATATTTTATGTGAAATCTAATGGAAGGTTGGCCATTTCCTTTTGGGCTTCTTAATGAAATATCAGGAACATGTTTCACGATCATTATAAATGTTTGTTGATACTTTTATATTTCCATCAAGTTTATCTTCAAGATTCATAATCTTGACTTTGTTGCAAATGATAGGCACTACTTCCATGATGCCATGAGAAACAGGGCAACAAAAGTATTTCTCATAGAAATGATGGTAAATAAATAAAATTACATAAAAAAAAAAATTACTTCTATCTTCTATGTTACTCTTTCCTACGCTCACGCCTTATGGTATTTCCTTTGCGACATGTGGTGCAATTTCTAGTATATGCCTTGTATATAGTAATTCATATGACATGTTTCGTATATAAAAGGTTGAGGGATGTTTGAGCTACATTGTGCCAGCCTATGTGGACACAAAAGGATGCCAACGTTAGTGAGAGGTTTGATAGAATTAATGTAGAATGTGTGACAAAATTTTATGTAGAGCAGTGTGGTTTCCCTTTACCAGTTTGGCCAAACTTTTTATACATGCAACATCATAAAATTGTTACAAGATATATCAAAGGTTAATTACATTGAAACATTGTGTGAAGGTATATTAATATATATGCCTTGGTCTCATACATTAATTTGGTGTCTGGCTTGGTCGTGACCTTAAAATTGAATAATAATAATAATAATATAGATATATACACGGTAGAGATGAGACTAGGTGAAACCATTGCAACATGGAAAGTCCACGTACTTTATAAGCCCCAAGCCATATGACCGCGAACGAGGCTAGGAAACTGAGTGTTAGGCTATGGTGTAGAGATGAGCTATGAAGCCCAAGTAATGAGCTATTGATCACAATGGAGAAACAGAGCCACGAGCATGATGTGGCGATGAATAAAGCAAGCTTAACTCTAAGTGGAACCTGCCAAGTTGGGGGTCATGTGAGTTGGCTTGGAGGTGGAATAAAGAGTTGCAGGTCAACAAAGTTGAGCATCTACTAAATGGTCGAAGTGTCTGAGCGATCGAGTAGCCAAGTGTGGGCCATAAGTTGCATAGGCAGGTGACTCATCGCAGTGATCAATGGGGTTGGTGGGGTCGATCATATTATAAAAAAAAATATTAATTTTATTCAAGCATTATAATGTATACCATGGTGTCATGGGAGCATGGAGGATAGGTGGAGGGGCCCGTGATATGGCCCAAACTATATATATATCACTACTAGGGGATGAATCAGTAGTGATAATCTTTATATAATTTTAATTTATTTTTGTTAGTTTATTGAATAGAAATGCACATCAACAATATGAGTAGAACTTAATATAAAAGTAGTATAAACACAACACATGAAAACCATGAAAGACATCAAAACAGGCATGCACAATGAGACACAAGATATTTCTTGTGGAAACCCCGAAGGGATAAAAACCACTTTGGTGTTGTTGTGCTGCTCTAAATATTTTTTTAATAAAATACATTCTCGTACAAAGTTTAGTTAGCCACTACCAGCAAGGAGCCACCACCCCTATAACAATTTAGTTTGCCACCACCAACAAAGAGTGACTAACCCTGAAAAAATTTAGCTAGCCACCACTAGCAAGGAGCCACTACCCCTGAAACAATTTTGTTTGCCACCACCGGCAAGGAGCCACGATCCTTGAAATAACTTAACTATCCACCACTAACAAGGAGCCACCACCCATTAAACTCTATGGCCACATTTGAATATATTTGAAACTGGGATCCCAATCATCAAACAGTCATCTATGTAACACAAACTCGAATAAATCAGCAGCAACAAAACTCTAAAGCAAGCCCTCTCTCTATCACACAATCCTCTATAGCTTACCCTCAAAAACGATCACTGCTACATGCATACAATATTTCTTGGGACTGCACAAAAAACTCTGATCTACATATGATTTACAATGTGCCCTCTCAATGTGCCACTCTCTTAATCCATCCAACCATAAAATATGGTGTAAATCAAATCAAAACATATCATCTATTATGATGGACTTCAACCTCTACATCGTCACATCAAATTTGATCTCTACTACCTACATACAACACTATGATTTATTTTTGATATTCTGTGTGAGCTACTATAGCCACATTACTTCTATCTCAATGCCCTCTTAATGGAACACCCTCACACTCACAAATGAACCAACCAAACATTCTTATAGCTTTCTCCTATTTGCAATTTTCTGAAATGGTTAAATCAGTAAATGCATAAAGCGATGGAGCACTTAACAACTCTTTTCACTCTAGAATCAGTTTGTATCATTCTCCTTGAATTGATCTTGCCACCAAATACACTTAATGAGAAATATTCTTCACTTTAACCACCTTCTATAAGTTTATTAAACTTTCTTGACCTTTTTAAGAAAAGTCCCAAACAAAAACACTAGAAAAAACTAATAAAGCACTTGAGGTGCGTGAAAAATCTGGAGAAGATTCACCTACATGCATAGCCACTAGGATGACTACTAGCTTCCAGCAACTATAGTCTCTCCCTTTCCATTGGTCTCTCAGCGGCTGAGAGCCTACAACTTCTTTATGTAGGTCTAACTCCTAACAACTATAACAGGGCATGCATGAATTGACATCAAAATTATATCTCAACTTTAGGAGTGAGCTAGATACATCATGATAGCGGTCCCATAATAAATTTGACATCATGAAAACATTTTGAAAGACCTATAGGACTCAGTACATGGAATAAGAGTCATGAATACATGGCATACATCAGGTTACATCAATGGCAATTCCAACAAGCCAACAAGCTCCTCCTTTGCCAATGATGTCAACTTGAAACTTCCCTTTCTGAAGTGAACTTATGAAGTTGAGCACACACAAAACCATCTCCCCCTTTGACATCGATGGAAAGGGGAAAAACATACCAAGGCCAATACACCATGCCTTCTCCATGTTGAACATGCTCCTCCTATACATGTAATGGGATGAAATCATGGGATAAACAAAGAGATACATAGTTCAAAGATGAAAGCAATGTCAAGACTCCTCCATTGATCACATAGCTAAAAAGATAAGCAATAAAAATCCCCCTAGACATGAGCTATGTCTGATCAATAACACACTAAATAAACAAACACTAGATCTTTAGCAGCAACAGCATACACAATTTGTCTATCTCATGTCAGCATCTCCATGTTGTACTTTACCAACACAATCACTCTAGTAATTGAATTCTTCTCTTCTACGGAAATAGGTACTAATAGAGAAAACACCTCCATGGTTTATGTACAAATAATTTTACCATTGACATTACCTCCTTGCCACATGCAAGAGGACATAAACTATCAAATGAGCTAAATGCGAAAATATGTATGGAGATTTTTCATGTGTTACTAGGCTATCCCACGTCCCACACATAGTTGCAACAAGACTCTAACTCACTCTCCAATGGATGCATGCCAAATTTGCAAGACTCATTATGGTGCATGCCTAGAACACTCAACCAAATATATGCCATGACTCATTACAATGGCCCTCATGACTACAACAATTATTCCCAACAATCCATATAAGACTGATACAACTCTCATGTATATCTCTCAAAGCATGATTGACTCATGACTACACAATCAACATGACTCAATGATAAAATCAACAAGATACAAGGCTTTATCTTGCACTCTAGGGTGCATAGATGACTAAAACAATATGGTCCACTACAAAACATGCTCCAATAAAAAATCTTGCCTCTATGCAAGATCAGTACAAGACTGAGAAATCTCCTCCACAAGCCCATACATGGCTGTCACAAGTGCTGCTCAAATGTACATAAAAATCCTCTCACCAATGCATGCCTAACACAATGACATAATGCATGTACATAACATATATGATCAGCAACATGTGCTCTACATAGCATCAATATATTCATGATACATATCACACAATAACATGAGTCAACCTCTCTAAACATCAGCCATAGACTAGGATCTCAACAACAACAATCAACAATACATGGCAATGATCAATGGCCTAATAGAAACATGAAGGATTTTTGCATCATGAAAACCCTAATAGAAACAACAGCAATAACCAACAACATAATACACCAATCAACACTATATATCAGCCCTTTGTAGCAAAAACATCGCAGCAAAAACAACCACCATATGGAGCATAACCATCTGTGAGATAATTTGAACTAGTAGTAGAAAAATACAATGATGCATTGGTGGCAATAATACATATCTCTTCAGCAACCCTTCTCATCAATATAGGCATCATACATCACTTGGCTCAACAACATGAATCCATGCTCCTACAAAAGTGCATGTTATAGCACTAGACAACATATCAAGAAGCATCCAGGACATCTTTAGCAACAAATGAGTCAATACATTAATATGCTCTCAATGCAAACTCTCCAACAAAAATAGTAAGTGGCCAAGCAAATAATGTTTCAAATGAGCAATAAACAACCACCAAGAACATTTTAATAACATCGACACCACATCATTTATCCACCATGATCATCTCCTAATACCTCTGCATACTAGTTACAAATATCTATCAATGGAACAATTCAAGCAATTGCAACCATAAAATATAAGTTCCATGCAACATCATCATTTTTTTCTTCATAGCAGCGACACATACAATTTTCTCATATAATATTGGCATAGAATATCATGAGCTCAAATAACCATCAATCTGAATAAGAATGCTAATACATACCAACTGCATACCAACTCATGCAAAACTATGAAGTAGCACATAAGCCATGCAAAAACCAAAATACATACTCTTTCAATATATCAATGTCAAATAAGCACATAGAAGACTCCTGCAAACAATACCTTTTTCCTCTTATGCTAGCAAAGAACCATGATGTCACCAATAAACCACTACAACATTGGAAGCATATTAGATGCTCCCCCTGAACATGTGCCATCTCCAAATAATCTCCATACTTTGGGAAACTTCCTCCTGGAGATATTTGTGCTCATACTGACATCATAAATCCTTTATCAAAATCCTTATCACAATAGTCTCCATAGATACAACATTAGTAGCACTAGTCTAGCATCATAAAATCATCATAAAAAAGGATAAGCATCAACAAATCCTAGTTTCATACACCAAAACAACTCCTCATGGTTGAACTAATAAAAATCAATGTTGAAGACAAAGATAAACTGGTAGCATAAACTTTCACAACTCTCCTTGAGCTCATGCACCTCATAAACAATCAAATTTCTTCACATGCACTACTCTTTCTATGGAAACACATTCAATGATTAAACCTGGAAAATCATGATGTGTGTAACAGCACAAGTAAAACTAAAATTAATGTCAAAAGGAAAACAATTCTTTCAATGAAATTATACCTGTACTTTCCGGCTGCGAAGTGACCACAAGATTTGGGGACGACTCTCCTCCCAACCGTAGGCTCAATTGTGCAGGATTCTGCTACAACTCGCCACCCCCGAGCCCTCAATCAACGACTACTGCCAGTATTCCTAAGTCTTAGTATTCTCCCAAGAGAATGAAGATAGAACCTCAGAATGATCGAACCCCTCCCATCCTCCTCATCATTCATTAAATAGAACAAAACATTGGAAGGGAAACCACATGCACACCCTCCATGTGTTTGCATGCTACATGCCCACCCTCCATGTGTTTACATGCTACTTTTTCTTTACTTTTCTTTGATTTTTTGATAATTTCCCCTTTTTTTTATTAGAGCTTTAATATGGTTATTACTATATATTTTTTTTTTTATTACTTATTTCTTTTAATATCATTTTTATTTTTTTTATTATGATTTATTTATTATTATTCATTATTTTTATTATTACTTATTATTTTTGTATTATTTTTATTAGTTATTATTATTTTTATTATTCATTATTATTTTTTATTATTATTAATTATTATTTTTGTATTATTTTTATTAATTCTTATTATTTATTATTGATTAATTAAGGGAGGGATGTTACATACTCTCCCACTTTAAGGAACTTCGTCCCGAAGTTAAGTTTTTTTATTATTTATTATTATTTTTATTTCTTCATGTTGCCAACACCCTCTGCTGAACTAGTATAACCAGCAGGCATCGAAAGTCCCCAACAACCCGGGAAATCTCAAGGAATCTCTGTCCTTTTTCCCACTTTCGGCACCAGGCTAGGCCTGACCTGGTCTGTATCCTAGTCCAAGGTTGGCCCCCAAGGCTCGCGCCTGACTCAGACCTCATCTGCCCCAAGGCAGGCATCCGTTCTGGTACTCAATGACCACGAGCATCTCACAGGCTGGCCCACTCCCTCCACAACTACTAAGGCGCACAGCTGCAGGCATCGAAGTCCTTTGCATCCCTTCCAGACTTCGGCATCCCAATCCAATAACAGGCACCAAGCTTGGAACATCAGGAACCAAGCCTGGAATCATCAGGCATTAGGCCTTCTCAAGATGGTCCCATAGCTCTTCAAGAGCTATCCATCAAGAGCTATACACAAGACAAAGGAATCACTGGCATATGTATATTCTCCCTCGTGTGTATGGGCTCGCACGAGATCATCAAATAAACCGGACCTCTCGATCCAATGTAGAGTCCTGTCAATCATTATACTCCGACATACAACCAATGCATATCATAGAAATTTATCCATATACCAAATTTTGCTTGTCATCATGAGAACATTCATCATAGTTAATCGCAACATTATGAATACTACATGCTATCATCATAAGTTATAACATCAACATCAATTACCTATAATCATGTAGTAAACGAATATGTCAATATATCTTGGCATAACATCATAATCATAAAACATCATTTAGATTCTCCATAAAGTATATGTCTTAGCTAAGGAGAATTATTCAGCACATATTTTAATCAAGTAAATAAGGAAAGTTTTGAAAAATAACAGCTGCATCTTCCCAAGTAGCTGACCCTGGGCTATATTGGTCCCATTGGACCTTGACTTGCTCAAACTCATGGCTCCTAAGTCGACGAACCCCATGGTCCAGTATACAGAATGGTTCGGCTTGAAGGGCTCCGTCCTCGGAAACCTACAATTTGTCAAATTTCAAAACATGGGATGGGTCGGGTACATATTTTCTAAGCATAGAAACATGAAACACATTATGCATCTTTCTTAGATGGGACGACCATATCAATAGTACATATTTTCAGAGAATTATACATCGTCAATTATGGGTAGATTATCACCATCCAAGATTACAAGATTATATATTTTTCCAATGACTCAATGAGTCAACTCAAGAAAATGAGATAGTGGTCAAAGAATTTGATGTCTATAATGATGCAGGAGAAAAGCAATGAGGAGCTAATGAATGCACCAGACTTTAAGTTATACTAACATTATTCTGTTGTCAAGAATCCAATTGTTGTAGCCTATTGTTAAGAATATATCTGTCCTTCCCTTAATTCACCTTTCAAATGATCATTGAATGCAAGAAAGGGAGTACTAATGATCTAGATTCTATCAATCACGGAGATGTGGTTTAATATCCACCAAAAGTCGAAGAAGTGCTTCGAGTCTCGTGACTAAAGAATCTTTTTCCTAGTGCAAGATTAGCATCAATCTTGTGGAAAGTATATTATCTACAAAGTGGATGTCTTTTAACCAGTTAAGGCCCATGAAGAAACTGGTCATGAATAGTCCTTATGACTGGACAACATAATTACATAGTGAAGCTTTCTGGATAACCCACATAAACCTTTTTATGAAGAAAAACTAGCACTATCGGATGATTTATTATATGCTTTGAACAAAGTCGTATGGCCAAGCAAAGTAAAACTAAGGTGACATTTTCCTCACATTTAGTTACTATTTCATGTCACAGTATAAAATTTGTATTGATGTTTAGTCATAAAATTTATGAATCAAGCATAAAATATTTCACACCAAAAAGAAAAGACACTGCCAACCGACCCAGAACCGGATCGGATGACAGGGAAGGTCATGCCTCCCCAATAAAAATAATCATTTTATTAATTATATGGTCTGCCTGCAAGCGCACCCGCGAAGGCAACACCATTTCAAATCCCTTAAATTACAATACAATTAGGCGTAAAATTTTCTGCCTAAGATAAAAAATTGTAAGTTTGTCGAGAAATTTGTCCATACTGATCATCCTCATATTGTGATTTGAAACATTCAGACACCTGCAATCTTGTGATATACACTTACAAATTTACATACTTGTTATATAGCTTTGTATATAGCTCGATCAGCCGCACCTCCGGTGTCCAAAATCTGAAAAATCAATGCGGTAGTAGACCCGCAGAATTAACCGACAATGAAATGAGTGTACCCCATTGATGTAAATGGATTATCAAATGATGAGCGCAATAGCGGAATAAAATATAGATGTGGAGGTATAACTAACTGTAAAAAGATTCATCTATCTACATAAAGATTCACCCAACATATGTGTTATCAACAAGATTTGTTCAGGATGAGATGTTGGTTCATGAATACAACGTAATTTATAAAGCTACTAATGAGAATGACTCAATGAACCTACATGAAGATAGACAAGCAATAGCCAAGTCTGTTAATGAATTACAGTTTCAAAATCAAGATGAGATAGAAATGGTCAAGTTGAACACATAGATGAGGCTTTGGTTTCAATAATAATAATATAAATGGAATTTCCATGATCAAGACATGTACGAGGACTATGATGACTAATACAAGAAGTATCCATTATGATAATGTCACTTAATGTTCAACAATAATGATGAAGCTCTTCTCAGGTCAATTTCTTTGTCCACCGCCTCATTGAGCTTTGCTTGAGCGGAGGATAACACATGAATAAGTTAGTGATTAAGAAATTAACTACAAGATATATCAAAACAAAACATGCCACTCCTATTTTCTATGCCCATATAAAGAAAGCCATTGTATGTAAAAGACTATTTGGATGATGGAATAACAGTTTTCATTATTATTCAGCTACTATGTTGGCAATGGCAGGTTAAACACGCTAAATAGCAACAACATTAGATATTGTATCACAAATTACCTGGAACAACAGCACTCAAGGGATAGAATATAACAAATTTAAAGTGATTTTCAAATATAATCAACTAAACTGAGATAGCCACCCCACACAATATATCACTTCCAAAAGAAAGGAAGCTTCGTAATAAGTAGCAGTACCAAAACAACAAGAAAGAAATTCAAATCTAAAATTAACATTTGCAGTTAATGAATAAAAATGATACATAAAAATGATCACTATATATGAAGCCTTTAGAGGTTCAAGAAATGTTATGAATTATACCTATAAAATATACTGCTTAAACCGAGACAGTCAGAGAGCCAATAAAATAATCGCACTCCTGGTTAACCTAGTTTGGAATACTGTGGTGTAAAATCTGAAAAACATGAAGATAATAATTGACTAGTATCCATGTTTGACTAGTGCAAAAATTCTTACTCATTTGTTTTCATCCTCGGGAATACACCAAGACAACTCAACTCAAAACTGTGAAACACAACCAGTTAGTGCCAATCAGGCACCATGGTCACAAATACCTAACTAAGACCCCACTTGCTCGTTCATCTAGCTTGATTTGTAGGTTATAGGAAGAGGCACTTTAAAAGCAAGTGGTGGATCAAAGATGTTTAGAGGCATCATGTTATTTAACATGCAAGCTTGTCCTTATTCATTTTCAAGTGCCCAGAAAAATTAGAGATTGAAACTGCAAGTTCTGACTGAGTGAGAATGAGTGGAAATGACTCGTGGCTAAATATTGTAGACTTTGCTGCACAGTTTCAAGTTTTTCTATGGTTATCCACATCGTTATGGCATTCTCCATGTAATATGCGTAATTCAAATAATTATATCTGAAAAGATAACTAATTCATGCTGAAGTTTAATTATAATATATTAAATGGTTAGAAGGGGTGAAAAATGTTGATCTGCTGAAGATAAAAGATATGCTTTGCTGAAAGGCATCCGTCATTCTCATCATGTTAATTTGCATTTACATTTTTCATTTCTTATGATATGTTTCTCGTCACAATTGCATTTAGATGTGTCCTCAGTGTCAGCCTTTTACTTCAAGTGAGGAGATAGCCTAATAAAGGCCTGTTCACCAGGTGCTCTGCTAATTCTGTTACAGCAAGATTGGATGGAAAAGGGCACCAAAGAAAGCCCAAAAATTTGTTCTGAATCTCTTTCATTGATTCTATGTAGTAGCGATTCTTTCATTGGTAGATATCTCCGACCCACACTGTAAGAGCAATAAATCAAAACATATTATGGGACGTCAGTTGCCCAACCTCTCTCATCGTATGAGGCCGATTCCTGAGAAATGTAGATGCTTTTGAAGTATTATAGTGGAATATTAAAAGATTGTAATCTTATCTCTCTTAAAACACGATACTGATCATTGAAAATATAAATACCCAAGTATCTTATATGATTTAAGTTTAGAAACAGTCTCTGAATGCATTGAAACAGTCAATTTCACTGCAGCATTAGGCGACTATCTAGTCTCTCCCAGATAAAAGGCCACCATTTTTAAATGCATCATAGAATTTGCTGAGGGAGATTTCAAGACTAAGAATCCAAATTATATGAGCTATTGTATTTCACTTGGCATAATTTACAGTGGGATTCTGAAGAGAAATCAAGATAAATGATTCCTGAAATATTCCATGTCCCAGAAAAGCAATATGAAACCTTCATAACACTTGGCAGAATGTCCAATGCTTTGTCAAAAAAAAAACAGCGGCCACTTCAATCACTTGTTTAAAAACTTGCTCTTCCTTGAGCCATATATATTTACTCAATGTCTATGAATGTATACCAAAGCAAAAGATATCCTCCAGAAAACAAACTTAGCAAAAAAAATATATAAATAATAAAACTGTCAACCATGAAATTGCAGAGAGCATTTAAATGGGCAGCTTCTAAGCCATTAGAATAGATGTCTAGCAAAGCTATAGAAATTGTTAACTTGATGTTGGTGACTTACACTAAAGAAAGTATGATAACGATTTTTTGTGACATGTTTATCAAGGAAGATTCTTACAATATATCCGAGATGATAGCAGCATGATAATGATATTGTGATGTGCATCCTGATATCAGTTATATTGATTGTGACTGGACTTGAAAAGACAGCAATCTGGAAGTAACTCTTGCATTATGACATCTTTCTTCAAGGACAGACATGTGTTAACAGTGACCATGATTGAATTTGATGACCCTGACCTCCAAGAATATTGACATAACAACTTCATTGGTATGGATAACCCTTGCATACAGATTGCAGTGATCTTCAGTCTTGTAAGAAACTAATTATTTTTCCATCAATAGTTACTTACCTGGAGATTTCGCTCTCCTGAGTAGATATTCCCTCGCTGAGCCAGCAATGCCCAGTCAAATTCAAGGTAGGAAAAATTCATAAATGGAGGTTTGTCCTCATAGTAATTACTTGATCAATTTCCGAGGAGCTATCGCAGCAGTCCAACAAAATTTCCTAATGACTAACTTCCAGATCTTGATTGTCTGCGATATTTAGGACTTGTCTGTGATATTTAGGACTACAGCTATGAAGACATACTCTACATCAGTAATTCATTTAGTGTTTCAGCTTATTTTGACTATTTACCATTAATCCCTTCTGTAATATGACCTTGGTAGACAGCAAACCATACCTGGTTTACCATTAATCTTTCCTGCTTTCGCTTATCTTGGTTATTTGTTTGGTTGGACAACAGAACACTCTGGTTGCAGGATGTATGTAAATAACTAATCAGGATTCCAATTATAATTCAGCTGGAATACAGCAATGAGGCAACTTACGAAGCACGTTTGACGAGCCAGGCCAATACAAGTGACATTCTTATGATCAAATCCGTCAATAAACTAAATTATGATGAAATTAAACCCTAAAGTTATTTCCAATTTATCAACTTCAATGAAAATTCTTATTCCTAAGCAATGTATTTCAGCATTGACGAAAATTGTCCTCGAATCTTCGCACATATTTAATTGTGAGCTTAATTCCATGACTTTTGATCAATAGATAAAATTTCTTTACGAGAAAAAATATTTTATTTTATTCTGCCAGTTAGAGCATTTGACTGCAGATCAAGAGGTCACCGGTTCAAACCCGGTTGGGACTCATGCTTGAATATTTTCAACAAGATTTTTAATAAGAAATCCTAAATATATTTCTTAAAAAAAAAAACAAAAAGCTCTGGAATATAAGTAACGTGAAATTCTATGCAAATGAAATTTCAGTCAAAAGATCATATAACTACCGGCTAAATCACTGGAACGTGTTTTTACGGCATCAGTTACAGATTTTAAATCAGGAAGCAACACTGAAAACAAAGTGACTAGCCTAAATATACTGTGTGATAGATTCATATAATCTGAGCGCACAATAGAAGCAGCGAAGTATAAATTAATAAAAGCAGACACTTTCTTATTATTGTGATTTCAATAAAAAGGGGAATAAATGCTTAAAGCAGATTCATAAAGAATTCCAACCAAAACCCTACCCAACAGAGATTGCCAACCCAAAAGCACTCCAGATAGACCATGTAAGTTTTTGAATTGCTGTTAGAGTCGAAAAGTTGCAAGAATTTCATGTATTCTGTTGTGTGTGTATGTATATGAGTGAAGCAAAAGTAACAACATACCGAAAAAGTTGCGTTGGTCTGCAAAATTGTGATACTCCTGAGACTGTGGAATGACGGGCGTCACAATTATCAGCGCAATGAAACAGAACAAGGCAACCAACCACATAAAAGGTGTTGAAAATTCATTTTTCATTTTCATTTTTAAACCCGAAAATCCTCATATGAATTATTTTGGATTAAAATAGCGTTTATATTTGTACTTTATTCTCATTCTACCATGCAGGTCCACATATTTTTATTTTAAACCCCAAGTTATCTATGCAATCAGATTAACTGCCCCTGCATGGTATGGATCCTGAACTTCCTGGATCTGTCATGGAGGTGGATCCCATGTAGAAGGAAATGGATCCTGACTTTCTGAAATGTACCCTGTTTTTCCATAAATGGCTTCTCGTTTTTCTGAGGTTGTTTTGCCCACAGATCCATGGTCAAAGCTAATTTTAATGGAGAAAAGCCCCAAATGGACAAAACCCTAACTGCTTAAAGCCATAACCCCCCCTCATACTCTATGAGGAGACTGATTTTCTCATTACAGAATACAGAAGATAGACGCAGATTTAAAAATGAAAAGAAAAGCAAACCTCAAAGGAGAAAAAAAAAAAAACAGGGTTTCAATCAGATTAGATGCTTGATAATCATATATTTATTGAAAAGAATGCAAAGCAAATAAAATGGAGCTTCAGTTGGTTTATATATCTGAAACCACCCTGCCTCTCAGATTTCCTATGCAATAGTAGAGAATTCTGGAGATTTCTGCTGTAAAAATGAAAAGAAAACTTAGGATAACAAAACATTGAATAAACGTGAATAATTAGTTTCCCTATCCAGCATCAAAATCTACTGAAAATTGAATAATTTACCAATTCACAAAAATATGTCGCCCCCTGGAAGTAATCAACCTGTAACTTAAAAACAAGTCAGGTTAAAATTTCCAACAAGTATAATTCTGGATGCCCATAGGCCCTAACGATTAAACCAGCTCTGATACCATATGTAACAGCACAAGTAAAACTAAAATTAATGTCAAAAGGAAAACAATTCTTTCAATGAAATTATACCTGTACTTTCCGGCTGCGAAGTGACCACAAGATTTGGGGACGACTCTCCTCCCAACCGTAGGCTCAATTGTGCAGGATTCTGCTACAATTGGCCACCCCCGAGCCCTCAATCAACGACTACTCCCAGTATTCCTAAGTCTTAGTATTCTCCCAAGAGAATGAAGATAGAACCTCATAATGATCGAACCCCTCCCATCCTCCTCATCCTTCATTAAATAGAACAAAACATTGGAAGGGAAACCACATGCACACCCTCCATGTGTCTGCATGCTACATGCCCACCCTCCATGTGTTTGCATGCTACTTTTTCTTTACATTCCTTTGATTTTTTGATAATTTCCTTTTTTTTATTAGCGCTTTAATATGGTTATTACTATTTTTTTTTATTACTTATTTCTTTTAATTTCATTTTTTATTTGTTATTTTGGTTATTACTATTTTTATTTACTTATTTATTTTTATTATTACTTATTATTTTTGTATTATTTTTCTTAGTTATTATTATTTATTAAGTGGTTTATTTATTTTATTCATTATTATTTTTTTTTATTAATTATTATTTTTGTATTATTTTTATTAGTTCTTATTATTTATTATTGATTATTAAGGGAGGGATGTTACAATGTGCCATATGCTCCCCTTGAGGCCATGCAAGCCTTAGTTTTTCCTTGCAGACTCTTGTTTCTCCTTTTTCCTCCAAAATTTGAGGGGTTGATACTTGACATGTGGATCTCTCTCTGTCTCCTTATCTAGCCTACTTTGCATGAAATTTTCTCTTTAATGGAATGGCCTTAGGAACTTTGGCAGCTCACAATATTTGGCCATTTGTGACCAGGGAATAGGGGAAGGACTTGAATCTCTTGATCTTTATTTTATTCATCTTTGCATAAAACTTGCATTCAACATCCTTGTGGCCAAAAACATTACATTAGTAGTAATAACCATAAAAATAATTGTGATACCTGATTTTTGTTGAACTTTGAAAGTGGGTAGCCATCTTAGGTTGTTTTCTTGATAGGGACTTCTATCCAACTGCTTCTTTTGTTGTATGTTTTTGCAATTTGCAACAGCATGCCCAAGCTTTTGATAGTTGAAGCATCTCACATCTCCTGAGGATGAGAATGATCTTCTAGGTGTTTTTCATTGCTTGACCTTTGGCTCCTTCTTCATTTTTTGGATTTGTTGAAGGATTTCTTTCTTTTTGCTCTTGCTACTACTACCATATGTTTTTCCTTGTAGCTTCAACTAAGTTGGTTTCTCCTTTATGCAAGTGGAGATCTGATTTGAAAGTGGTAGGATTTTGGCTTCTCTTCAACTGAGTGGTTTTCTTCTCTAAGTCACTCTTCAATGAAACCACTTCAACTTCTAATCTTTCACATCTTTGTATTGCTTCTGCATTCCCTGTCCAAATCGCCTACCTTACTCCAACTAGGTTTTTAATCTAATGATTTATTCATTGAAGGCACATTCCCTCTCATCAAAATTTTGGAGAAGCCTTTTCAAATCTCTATTTTATGCTTAGAGTTTCCCTATTTATGCCAATGTTGCACTAAGTTGGGCTTGATCTTCAACTGATTTCTCCTTTTCTTCATTATTTCTCCATATTTATATTCCATGGAGTGCATACAACCTGTTATAACTCTCGGATGCAATTCCTTGATGTGAGGGAACCAATGCCCAAGACATCTTAATATTGAATAGAAATAGTCAATATCAATGGTTGGAGGGACAGAGCATGAATTTTGCAATGGATTACCTAATTCAAGAAACCCATCCTTAGAAAGAGAATGGCTAGAAACAATGTGTGTTGTAGAGGCCTTATATTAAAGATGGGGTGCAAAAGAAAGCAAATGAGATAGGATTTCATCACAGGTAATTAAGAATCTAGGCCTCAATCCTGTAGAGAGAATAGTGAAATGAGAAGGAAATTGTGAATGAATTTTTGGAACATGGAGTGCTCATTAAGGGTTTCAAACTTAAAGCACATGAGTACAAAATTAAATGCATGGATTTAAATTGGAACAACATGCTACATCATACATCATTCCAAAGAGGAAAAAAATACATGGAATCACGGAGATAAAAAAGTAAACAATGTTTGCAACCATACCACTGTTGGAATCAAACTGATTTCCATTACTGATTTCATGAGAGATTTCCATTACAGTGTCTTCATGAAAAACCTCATATTTCCCAAGACTTTAAACCCCTTACACTGAATTTTTTTTGTATTGTATTCCCCCTCCTAAACCTAATTGGTTAACTATCCCAAAATTATTTTCAAACTAATTCTTGAATTAGTTATAAAACAGGTTTACACGGCTATAAACTGTGTCTTCCTTTTTTCTTTTTAAAAGACAAATGAATAAATTATACAAGGGTACTTCCTATATATATATATTATATATATATATTATATATATATATATATATATTTATATATATATAATATATATATATATTATATATATTATATTATATATATATATTATTATATATATATATATATATTAAACCCCTTACACATAATTTTTCCATATTGTTTCCCTCCTATATTGTATTCCCCTCCTAAACCTAACTGGTTAATTGTCCCAAAGTTAGTTTCGAACTAATTCTTGATAGTTACACACAGTTTTACACAACTATAAAATGTGTCTTCCTTTTTCCTTTTTAAAAAGGTAAATGATTAAATTAAAAAAAAAAAGTTAATTTTAATTAATTTTATAATATATTATATATATATATATATAATAATATATATATATATTATATATATATATATATATATGTATGTAATTGGAAAAAAAACCCCAACTCCTTTAGAAATTTTCAATAAAATCTTATAAATAACGTGTTGTCAAAAACAAGGTGGGCACGGGGCCCCAACGGTTATCTCCACCCATAAGTCGACATAAGTAGACACGATTTCTTTAAAACCACAAACTGCTTACGAGATCACCTCTATCGGTTTCTGTCAAGTGCAAGTAGTGATTTCGAGACAAACATGAGCCGTTGGTCTGTTTGATGGGAAATTTGAGAAAAATGCTTTCCAGGATCTCTCCACTACTTATCTTCCATGCATTTTGTCCCTCCTGGATCCCCTTGGATGCTACGAATCATTGATTTAAAAGGACAAAGTCTTCCTTACCATGGCCTAAATCTCCTGAATCTTCTTTTTGAATTCAGTCTTGTCAAGTGGAGTCTTCCTATTAGATGTTGTATTATGTTGTCATATTTTAGGATGAGGATTGATAATGAATCTTGGAAATTTTAAGAATACACCTGTGTTGTTGAGGTGGGTTTCCAAGTCTTCATGGCAGTTTGAAGTCCACAGAGGTAACGACCGGAAAAACGTATGAGATTGGAAGCTAAGTGCATTTCCTAATCGTCTTCATAAAATTAGCTCACCTCATGAGGTTGACATTTAAACCAGAGTGTTTTCTCTAAGTTACATTCCTTACATTATCCATCAAGTAAGATGTTATACATGAAATTAGTTGGAACCCTACCTACTTTCTCAGCAATTTCAAAGTATCATGTACATTAGCTTCTTACTATCGACAACTGATAATCATGTCATAGGAATATGATTTGGGAACTAGACCAAGTAATAGCATCTCATCAAAAAGTTGTTTTGCCTCCTATAGTCTCCCTGTTTGACCAAATTCCTTAATGAGTTGTATGTGGAATTCGATAATATGTGTATATAGTTCTAGCTAGGGGCCTCAAGCCTAGAATTTTAAGTAAAGAACTTCACCCATTTTGGCCAAAACCATTTTTTATTTTTAACCAAAACAAAACTATAAAAATATAATATCTAACATCAAATAGCCCCCATAAGCATGGGAAATAGTCATTTTTAACATCATCCTTATCTTCTTCGAAAAATTAAAAGGATTATCCTCTATGGATTCGTGCCTAGGGAGAATAGAAGTGTTACTACAACACCTTCGCACCTTTTGATTTTGAAAATATGTGAAGCATAGATCATTTTCTGCAAATTTTGTTCCTTGCTAGAATCCACTTTTAAAATATTTGACATTTTAGTTGTACCAGATTGAGCTACAACATCTGGCTCCAACTCAGGACAACTCTTTGCTTGCAAAGTGCTGAGAACTGCAGAACAGTAGCTTTTGTTGGGCATGGAGTCTAAAATTATGAAAACCTTAAAATCTAAAAAGCGAAATATGAAATTCTTAAAATCTAAAACCCCTCCAAACATGTTTCGAACTCGAATCGCCGCCCTTATTCATCTACTAAAAACTGAAGTGAAAAAATGCAAGTGAAAATAGAATGCTCATTGATTGAGCTTATTTATATACATGTTCTTGCTTGTGCACTTGGTTTAATTCCTTCAAGTGAAATCCACCTTCTAGTGGTACCAGCCCAACATCTGAGTGTTGGACTTAATGCCTCCATGATGTTGAAATTCAAAAACTAAAACATGCATGCACCATTTGAGAATTGCATACAATAAACTTGATATATACCATAGAAAAGATATTTGTTGCTGACCAAAGAAAGTTCTCATATAGACAATTATTGGATCTTGAAAAGAATCTTTTATTTGTGTTAGTATTTGTACAAACTCCACTTTCAAGGTTTCAATATCAGAAATTTGATTTCCAGCTGGAAACCATTTAGGTTGAAAATAATAATCCAAAGCTTCCCCATATTGTTGGTATTTTTCATGCAAGGCGAACTATAATTATCTTCCAGGATTTCGAAGTGTTGTTCAGTTTTTGCAGCAAGTCGTTGATTAAAATCCTCAGAATGCTTGAATTCTTGTGTTTCTATTAATTTTTCAGATTGTTCTATGTTGTATCAATTACTTTAGTAAATTTACTTCTTCATTAACAATGCATCTAATTATTAGAAATATAACCAATCATAAATTGTAATTGAATATAGAACAATATATGCAATGACAAAGAAGACAACAACACAACCATAAGACACAGTGGATTGGTCCAAGAATAGGGAAAAACCCCACAAGGGGGAAAACCTTTCGCATCTTCTTCTCTAATAGATCATCATAAAAAAAATTTAACAGAGAGTATAATGAGCCCAATACATAAATTTTCAGTAGATATTTACAAAACAGATCTAAAGAACAGTAGAGAGAAACCCTTGATCCATCAAATCACTAAATTCAACTAAAGGTAACTGTCAAACCCTAGGTCAAAACCCTAGACGCTCTTGGCAAAATGGACTATGTGCATCTAAAACTCCATGGATGCTCTCTCGACCACTAGGTGAGGGCATCTTTGTCTGCTTGGACGCTCTCAGGAAGACTCTGTGTGTGCGTCTGAGGTCAAACTAACCCCTATATGCTCCAAACCCCTAGACATTCTCTGCCAGTTACTGTGTGTGCGTCCGGGATTGCCTCATCCAGATTTGTTCCAAACCACCAAATGCTCTCTTCTATTTATTGTGCGTGCATTTGGGACTACCTGGACACTCTTAGGACCACTCTGTGCGAGCGTTCGGGGACTAATACTTGTTACCGGGAATAGTGTCCACTCGAAGCTGCCATTCCCACTAAGACTGGTAGCTATCTTTGAAACAAACAAGTGAAGTCTACTTTTGCTTTCCTTTATGAAAATAGATAAGTGTGGAACAAAGGACACCAACCTTAGTCTTGCGCTTGGTTCCCTTACTTGATTCCTCTCCTTCTTGATAGATCTTTGCCACTTCTTCTTCATCTGCCCAGCTTCAAAGAGCACTTGTGGAATCAAAGCGGCATACTACTATCGAAGAACATAGATCTATATTCATAAATAACACAAGACCAGATATGTGTTAACCATACAAATGCATATATATAATCCAACATACAAGAATATGGAGGAAAACTTGAATAGATTTATTAAGATCAAGAATAGCAAGAGGATTACAACCAATAGTTCTGACCCAGCATCATCCTCCAGCAAGAAAGCCCTTCTTCACCTCAAGTAAAGCTTAGATCACCCAACACTATGAAGTTTACACCAGAAATCCAACAACACTTCTCTACAAGATACAAGATTCCAGCCTCCAACCTCCGGATCTCTGGGATGAGAGATCCATATATAGATTTTTGCAAAGGTGTGAGTCAGCTTTGGGTTTTTGATTAGTGTTCTCTCTCTGATAGTTCTTGGTTCCACTTGGAGATTTCATTGATCTCTTACTCATCCTTGAAAGAATTCTGAGAGGCAACTGTCATATGAGAAGTTTCTAGAAGATTCCTTGATCATCCACTTAGCAAATTGTCTCTACCACTTGTCTATTCTCATCCATCACACCCTGTAGAAGGAATTTTCAGTATGCATCGCACCTCCCATGTGTATTAGGTGAGATGCATCACACCCTCTGCATTGGGCATTCAGTATGGTCTAGTTTTGACCATTTCTGAGCAGTTTTTAGTGGAGAACTTCTAGGAGATGATGTAATCAGCTGACCTTGTTCCTTTAGGTAGTGGAGCAACACTTTTAGGGACTTAGGAGCCCTCAGTTTATGGACATTTATGATTGGGGTTGAAGTGCCCAAAAATGTCTATAACAGTTGCCCCCTAAAGCATGAGGTCGTTAATCATTTTGATGTCGGGTGAAATGCTTTACCATGAGGATCCAAAATTTTTTCGAGCTGGGAGGCGACCTATAATAAGATACAATACAATATATTACCTTGACAACATTGTTTTCATGATCTAGCTTAGGCGGGCATTCCCATGCTCAGCTTTATAAATTCATTTTCATGTACATAGGACAGACAATCGTTTGTGTGGCAGACTGATGATTCAGACTCATCATCCTTTGATTTGGATTATCATCTGTTCGGCAATGATGTACATTTGATGTCTTTATATTCTTGAATATATCGTAGCCCGGATGGATGAAACTAGATCTGCGGTCTTCAAAACACGTTCAATCTTCACTCGGAGTACAAGTCGATCCATGTGAAAAATGTTATGGAGTCGAACATGGAAGGACATCGCCTGATTACCAGCCAATGATGTAAGCTGTTAACAGGCGCGAGAGGAATCACCAATAATGACAATGACCCTCAAGGTACTGCAGTACAATTCGTGTGATGTGAAAAAGGACTTGGCGTCGAACACCACGCAAAATCTCTCAGTTGAAGGCCATTAATGTAAACCTATCACCGAAAGTGAGAAACTTGCCATTGAGGCATGCAAGCTTCAAAGTACTGAAAGGGTTGTTCCTAGGTCAACTTCTTGGATAATGAGCTGATGACGACAAGAAGTGACCCGTCGTAGGAGGGCCTTAATGAATCCCACATCTACGACACATAACGAAGCAAATGATTTTGGAGGTGAAAACAATCTGATGATACAGGGTTCAGGGTGGAAGTCATGAAAAGAATGGAGCGTGAATGTATTGCAACGGGTGAGACACAGGTGAATTCTCTGAATGACTTCTCTTGAACATATCGGCGACACTGACCATGGATTGGTAGCGTTAACCCCAAATATGGATGGTGTGATGGACCAATGGTGATATGACCAATGAACGGAACAACCCAATGTGTCATGTTCAAGAGCAACTTGCTACCAATAAAGTTTTTTCAAGTTTCCTTCCCAATTTTCCCCAGTCATTGCTGACCAGTACCTCTTTATTTTTGTCAAGCTTAAGGAGGATAACATATTCTTGTTCTATAATCCGCCCTTTGGGTGAACCTGTCGCTATATTTTAACGAGCCTAGTGACATTGAAACTCGTTCTCGTCCATTTGGACGAGTTTGTCGCTATTCGGTTTTAACGACAAAGATAACTTGGTCCTTTTCAATTTTAGAGAGTCTGAAAGGGATGGAAAGGAAACTCCAAAGATTCCTTTTTGTCATATAATCCCTTAAGTCCGATTACATATTAAATACTTGACTGAAAAATAGGTGGTTGAAAACAACCTCCTAAACTCTAGGAACAACTCCTAAACTAAGAAGGTATGTTACAACCACATAACCATTTCTCCATTATTTCTAACTGGAACACCGGCCCAAGAACAGGACTGGGATAAGAGAGAAACAAAGGTGAAATTCATACTGAAGATGTCTGTCAAAGACAACATTATCCCCCATATCAGAGATTGCAAGTCGGCGGCGGATATATGGACCACAATCAAGAATCTGTACGAGAGACAGAACACGATTTGTGTTCTGTGTCTCGTACAGATTCTTGATTGTGGTCCATATATCCACCGCCGACTTGCAATCTCTTATATGGGGGATAATTTTGTCTTTGACAGACATCTTCAGTATGAATTTCGCCTTTGTTTCTCTCTTATCCCAGTCCTGTTCTTGGGCCGGTGTTCCAGTTCTCTGCTCATTTCCCAAGACGATCAACCATGCATTCGCACTCTCCAGCAAAGTTTGCATTTTGAACTTCCAGTTAGAGAATATGGGGTACCAAGGGAGGTACCCAAGGTAATAATGTAATAATGGGATGGGCCATAGTAATAAATAAGGTGGTTAACCCATATTATGTGAGGGACCACAAGTAGTTAGTAATAATGTAATGGGCCCATGGTATCAGTGGATGGTATGAGGGAACCATGGTAATGATCCATGGTATTGCATGTATGAGGCCTATATAGAGGCTAGATACTCCACATGGAGGATGTCAAGGAAATGTCAAGGATTATTGTATGTACAAGCATATGGCTTGTGGAGTGTTCTCCTTCCTTAAGGAGTGAATGTATGGTGTTTCCCTACCTTAAGGGTTTGATAATAAATAAGCATTTCTATATTATTTCTTGGGTTTATTTCTATTTTCTTATATTTTCATATCAGAGTTATAACAAGTGGTATCAGAGCACTTTCTTGGGTAAAAAAGTGGAGATTTTTTTTTTTCATTTTTATTTTTTGCAAGATTTCGGGGGCGTCGAGTTTGCAGATCAGATCTGTACATTCTGGTGCAAGATCTGCAAAATATAATTGAAGATCTGGATTCTATGTGAAAAAATACCCGATTTCAAAAAACAATCGGTCGAATCGGAGTCCGGATGAAGGAGATATCGTTGATTTAAAAATCAGTGGGGTGTAGATAATTTTTCAGGGCAGCGAGTTTGTGGCACAGATCTAGACATCCCGGTGCAAGATCTGAAAAATCTAATTGTAGATATGGATTCTATGTGAAAAAATACCGAATTTCAAAAAACAAATCAGTCAAATCGGAGTCCGGATGAAGGAGATATCGCTGATCTAAAAATCAGTGGGGTTGCAGACAATTTTTCAGGGCAGCGAGTTTGCGGCGAAGATTTGTACGTCCTGGTGCAAGATCTGCAAAATCTAATTGTATATCTAGATCCTATGTGAAAATATACCCTATTTAAAAAAAAAAAAATTGGTCAAATCGGAGTCCGGATGAGGGAGATATCGCTGATTTAAAATCAACTCTTTTTGCAGAAATTTTGGGGACGACGGGAGAGTTGCAGCGTAGATCTGAAATTCTAGTGCCTAGATTAGAATTTCTATTAGATGGGCAGATGCAGAATGGGTGTTCCATTTCCAAAACAGGTCATAACAGGGATTCTGAGCAATATTGACTAAACTGTGACAATTTCAAATTTTCGCCAAGTAAGTGAATTTTTTCAAAACCCTCTTCATGGCTTTTACAGGAAAAGATAATGGTCCTACTATTGAAGAATACATAAAAAAACACAAGTCATTATGGGCACATAATTGGAGAACTTTTCTAGTGTTTAATTTTGAAGATGAGGCAGCCACATGGTGGGGATTACTTAACCAAAAGAAATGTTCCAACCTGCCCGATGAAGAATTTGAAAAATTACTTTTAGACAGATGGTCTCATGCCAGAAAACAAGATAAGGAGAAACATGTGGAGCTATTTCCTACTGGTATATCCTTATTACAGGTTCATGGATTGATTCAAAAGGAGAAGATCATTGTTTCTATAAATCCTAGTTGCAAGCATAATTTTATCAATGTTAACTTGGCAAAAAAATTGCAAATTCCAGCGAAACACATTGAAAATACACAGGTTGATGATGAGGATATTCAAATTTATAAGGATTTGAAGCTTTCTATGGATAAGTATGTATTGCATGGTGATTTTTATACTTCAAAGATGGATAATATGGAAATTGTTTTGGGATATCCTTGGATGGAATCTGCGGGTACTATCAATATTAATGTGCAGAAGAAATTCCCGAAGCTCTGGTATAAAAAGAAGAAAATTACATTACAGGATATTTCCATTAATAAACAGGTAGAGTCCAAGGAGGCTGAAGGAGAAGATGTTCCAGGGTTTTACATATTAGATGATGAGCTAGTGATGATAGACAATCAAACACAAATAGAGGCTGAAGAAGAAAAGGTTACAGGTGTTGATACATCAGAGGAGGTCTCAATGGTTGAAGTCATATTGGAAAAGAAGACACCACAATAGGTACACAACAGGGTGAATTAAAGAAAAAGACACCGTGGGTTAAAACTTCAACATATCATCACCCACATCACCCCACAAGAAAAGAACCAACAAGATGGCAACCAATTAGCCACAAGGACAACAACCCCCGTATGACGGATGGCGAGGAGCGAAGATCCACCTACTACACATCAACACAGAAGAGATGCCATGGTCAACTTCCATCTCAAGCGAGCGAGGCACCAACGAGAGCAAGGGTTCACCTTTCTCTTGGATGGCTAGATGCACGTGCATGGTACCAGTGGACTACGCTTTTGAGTAGATCTTATTATTTATGTTCTTCCCATGTTTCGGGGACGAAACATGTTAAGGGGGGTGGAATGTTATATACCTAGGGGGGATAATATGGGGTACCAAGGGAGGTACCCAAGGTAATAATGTAATAATGGGATGGGCCATAGTAATAAATAAGGTGGTTAACCCATATTATGTAAGGGACCACAAGTAGTTAGTAATAAGGTAATGGGCCCATGGTATCAGTGGATGGTATGAGGGAACCATGGTAATGATCCATGGTATTGCATGTATGAGGCCTATATAGAGGCTAGAGACTCCACATGCAGGATGTCAAGGAAAAGTCAAGGATTATTGTATGTACAAACATATGGCTTGTGGAGTGTTCTCCTTCCTTAAGGAGTGAATGTATGGTGTTGCCCTACCTTAAGGGTTTGATAATAAAGAAGCATTTCTATATTATTTCTTGGGTTTATTTCTATTGTCTTATATTTTCATATCAGAGTTATAACAGTTTCCTTCCCAATTTTCCCCAGTCATTGCTAACCAGTACCTCTTTATTTTTGTCAAGCTTAAGGAGGATAACATATGCTTGTTCTATAATCCGCCCTTCAGGTGAACCTGTCGCTATATTTTAACGAGCCTAGTGACAGTGAAACTCGTTCTCGTCCATTTGGACGAGTTTGTCGCTATTCGGTTTTAACGAGTTTAACGACAAAGATAACTTGGTCCTTTTCAATTTTAGAGAGTCTGAAAGGGATGGAAAGGAAACTCCAAAGATTCCTTTTCGTCATATAATCCCTTAAGTCCGAAAAAGCGTAAAATAATACGAAAGGGATGAATTTTCGATAGTTTTAGCGAGCCGAACAAGACAAGCGCTCGATCTTTTTGTGTAATAATCCCTCAAGTCCAAAAAGATTAAAATCTAGAGGAGGGATAACACTTCCGATGACTTTAACGAGCCGGAGAGGCTAATCACTCAGCAATATTTTCATATTTTACGAGTCAGTTGAAAAGAGCTTAAAGGAGACTCGTTTTTCGAGGAACGAGTGATGATTTCGGGTAACAACTGATTCCAGGTAAGGTTTGGAATTTTCCAATCACGATAGTGTCACAAGGATGGCTAATAGAATCACTCTTCATAGATGTTCCTCAAAAGGATAAAAAATCAAATGGAGGTGAATGATCGGCTAAAAACAGAGTGGAAGTGATGATGAGAACACGACCAAGGCTCAAAAGATGATGATAAGGCATTCACAAGAGTTATTTACCGGTTCATTTTTTAATGAGCTTAAACTCTGGGGGAAACATTTGCTCATTTCTTATGTTTATTTTTTAACGAGCTTGAATTCCACGTTAAAACTGCTCGTGATAATGGTCATTGATTCTTTGATTCACCATTAGCATTTTGTTCTTTCAAAGATTGTACTACCTATTCAACTGCTTCAGCAAACCGATTAGAAATGAAAATATATGCTTAATCAATGAGTGAAGGTGTTCAACTAGTGTGATGCAGTACTCTCTGTGATGAAAGAACAACTGACCAAGGTGAAAAGCGGAAGATCGAAGAATTTCGGCTATGGTTCTATTTTGACCGCTTTCGCTTCGGAGAGGATCCCACTGATGCAGCCGCAGTACATCTCACTTGGACTACCTCCACCGATTGAACCACGGATGCAGAGATGGGTTGACCTCATGTCTCGAAATGCTGGCCAGCCTTAGATTTCCTTTTCTGACACTTTCTTCGAGTGGTTCGATCGTCAGGAGATGGTTTATGCCAAGTTTCCATATGCTGGCATGGATTTTCGGGGTGACCCGGATTTGGTGCTGCCAGCCGGCGAGCAGTGGGGTGCTATGGGTAAATCTCCTGACCATATATCTATTTATTGTTCTTATAATTTTATTATGCTTTCTTGACCAAGACTAATCAAAACTCATGTGCTCATGTAGATATTGGACTAGTTCGATCGGTAGTATGCCGCAGAGACCTAGCGGCCGCTCCAGTAGGAGAGGCTGTGGGGAGGGCCATTCTTCGCGACCTTGACGTGGTCGAGACTCTTTCAGCACTACAAGATCAGGTCAAGGGTCTCACCCTTGGTATTCTGGATGTGAGGACCGATGAGCTGCCTCTGCGGTTGCAGCGACATACTACTGGCGTGTCAAGTCGATGGACTAGGCTTTTACACATGATTGCACAGGCAGTGACTTGTTATCACCAGCATCATTAGACTAGGGTGCCCCCTAGCATTCCAAGTTTTGGGTCATTTGACTGATTTTGTCTTGGTTACAGAACATTATGTATAAACCATAAACAGTTATGTATATATTTTTGATTTTCAGAGCTTTATTTTGGTTAAGTTACATGATCCTGCTGCATATATTGATGTGATGCTTCTTTTTATAAATGTTGCAAATGTCTATCTAACACATAATTTACCAATGAGTCTATCAATGTGTTTAAAATTCTGGAAATATGTTGATATTTGATGAAATCGAACTGTCTTTCCAAAATCCTGACTCTTAGGATCATGCGATGGATGGCTGGATTTCGTACGTAATAGATGCTGGTGAGTTGTAGAATGACGAGTTGTGAGTCTAGCCTGATGAAAAGTCGGCATATGCCATGTGTGATGGCATCAGAGAGTAGTTCTATCAATGCACTATATTCAGCGATATTGTTCACTGACTGACCAATACATACCCCTCTGAAACTTACTAACTTTCCGCTGGGATTGAAAATGGCCCATGCCGCAGAAGACAGGTTCCGCGAACTACGACTCGCTCCGTCGGCATATCCAACGAATGATTCCAATAGGTTTGACATCTGCAACGAATGCAAAAAAGTGGATTACCTAACCAAAATAATTACTCTTAGCGAAAACAAAAATGTAACAAAAGCATAAGGATTACTACGTGGAATTAAGCATAGTAACGCTTGAGGTACAACCCATTTCGAGGTTGCGCCAGTGGAATCCCATCATAGTCCATCAACTCATAGGCTCCTTTTGCTAATACATGCTTAACAATATAGGAACCCAGACATAACGATTTGAATTTCCCTGCTTCCAACTTATCGGATTCCTGGTCATAAAGTAAGACCAGGTCACCTTCTGAGAAGACGCGAGGTTCGACATTTTTGTCGAACTGCGCTTTGACTCGTTTCTTATGAGCTTTGTTAGCCAAAGCTGCATCGCGATGGGTTTCATCTAATTGGATTAGTTCCAAGAAATGAGCCTCTTCTTCTGAGGTTCTGGGGAGAAGGTCGACTGCGAGTTTTAGGGACGAGATTTCACATTGAACAGGTAAGATTGCTTCCAGACCATACACAAGTTGAAAAGGTGTAAACCCGGTTGCATTTATTACTGATGTCCGATAATGCCCATAAGGCCGAGTACAGGATCAGGTGCCAATTCCGTTTATGGACTCTGATCTTTCTTTGCAGCATGCGCTTCAGGACATTGTTGATTGCCTCAACCTATCCGTTAGCTTGCAGATAGTACGGAGTAGAGCTGTCGTGGGACAGTCCTAATTTGGAAGCCAACTCAACCATCATGTGATTGCGAAAATGTGATCCATGATCTGTGACTATGGCCTGTGGAACACCGAATCTGGAGACTATGTGATTAAAAAAGAAAAGGGCAGTCGTTTCGCCGCTGTTATTTAATGTAGGCATCGCCTCGACCCATTTGGTAAAATAGTCTACCGCGACTATGATATACCCATGCCCCCCGGTCGAGGTGGGGTTGCATGTCATAAAATCTATGCCCCATTTTGCGAATGTCCCAACAGCAACTACTGGTTGCAGTGGTGCGGGCGGTCTTCTGGTTTTGCTATTGAAAATTTGGTAAGCATGGCAACTTCTAACTGCAGTTATGCAATCTTTGAACATTGTTGGCCAGAAGTATCCTGCTCGCAAAAATTTTTGCACCGTAGCATAACCAGATTGATGCCCCCCACATGCGCCTGAATGACAATCATTCAGGACTTTTTCGGCCTGCTCATGGGTGAGGCACCTTGTAGTGGCCAATCTAGGGTGCTAGATTAGACTAGATTTATTATCGACCTCGGTAAGTAAACTTCGAGGCTTGTGCCTAAAATATATAGACATAAATGATTCCTAACTAAGTGTTTGTTGTGATAGGTGACAGTACTTCTTTATAGAAGGTTGAGGTATGTTTCCTCTCACTTTAACACTCATATTACCTAGATTATCTAACTGTCCCACAAATACAAAGTATAGCTAGACTAAGATTTTAGTCCCCTTACAAGGATGTTGTGCACAAAAATCTGTCTAGTTAATACTGAAGCACTCATAAAGAAATAAAAAACACACCGAACTTTAAATACATAAACAAATAGAGTTTATGGAAATGCCTTAAAACATAACGCTAGATCAAATCTCTTACAAGACCTGATTCCATGATCTAACGATGATATCGTTAAGCAAGCACCATAAATACTATCTGTGAGAAATCGTAATCGAATTGACAAAATCATGAGCATAGAAATAACATCAATAGTATGTGTTCTATGTAAATTCAAGAGCTATGGAAATGACATTAAACGATATGCATTCAAAAGCAATGGAAATGTGTTCTATGTAAATTCAAAAGCAATGAAAACGAAAGGCACAGTATACCAATCCACGCAGGGCCCTTCCACGTTTCAATGGTACACTGGAATGAGCTCAATCAATCGACACTATTAACGCATAGACAATGCTGGAGTGAAATCGTAATTATATTCAAACACTGAGAATTGCAATCACATATATGAATTCAGTTCTTCAAAACAATACACAGAGGTAATCGTAACTTGTCCCGAAAACAAAAATGATACAGATTCTTTATCTGCCTTCCTATCTTGAATCGAATGCACATTCATTGAAGCAGTTGTTTCTACTTTTACAGTGGAATGATTTGCGGTCATTCTATGATGAACCGATTTCCAAAAAGACAAAACGAAACCGGTTTAGAAACCATGGCTTTTACTGCCTTTGTAACCAAAAGGCTGGGGTTTGACCCAGCGTTGACTGCATAAGTAGGAGATTTTGATCTGCTGTAAAATCGATTTTTCTCCATGCTTGTACATTCAGGAGCTCGTCCTTATCCACTGCTTTGGCTTGCCTGTCATGCCATGTGTTAGATGATAAACCATTTACAGGATGTGATGTCTTCCTACAACCTTTTTGTTAAAAATTCCTAATTTCTAACATAAAAATTCATAAATTAACGTTAATGCAAACTAACAACTATAACGCTATTAACTAATCAATTTCGATGGATGTAAAGGGGTCTATGGACGGAAAAGATAGGCAATTGATGATGTTTTTAGAAGAAAAAGAGGGTAATGAAATGGTACCAGCATCTCCCCCAAGCTTAATGTCTTAGCATGTCCTCATGCTAAGCTTGATGTGTTGCCTCTATACTCTGTCCCTGCCTGAACCTCTGTTGCCTTCAACAATGCATCTATACTCTTTTTAGCCTGGGCTTCCTTCTGGATGTGGAGCTCATGCTTCAAACTCTTGTATTTCTCCTTGATATCTTTCTTTTGGATATACCACTTGGTTGCCCAGTTACAAATGTCAGCCTCTTCATTCTTGAGCTCTTTAATTTGCTCCTTGAGATTTTCATTCTTCTGTTGAGTTTTCTTACTATGATTTTTTAACATCTCATTCTCCTTTTTAATAACTTTTTCCAGCATGTTGGCCTCCATCAGTTCTTCTTTTAATCTTTCATTTTGCTTCTCCAACCTCCTTTGTTTCTTAACTGCAGGTGGTGACTCCTTTCTTTGCCTATTATTGCTCTCAACCTCCATTTCATCTTCTTTTCCATGCTATGAGTGAGCACTGCTTTCGATATCCATTGGTGCATGTGCATTGGATTCAGGTTGACCTTCTTGTGGCTGGGTCTTTTGTGCTCTCCTGGATCTTCTTGTATAGGTTGTGAAAATGTTATCCTGCTCCCTTTTCTGGGCAGCCTCTTGTCTCATCTTCCTCGTCCTCACACTGCTACTGGGTGGAGGGACATTGTTTGATTTATGCACAGGAATCTCTTCATCAATGTCAAGCATGTACCCTGAGTACTCGTGTTGCTCTTGCTCATCTTTGCTATCCTTGATTTGATTGGCGACCAGGAACTCCTTCCATGTCTTGGCCCTTCTCTGCACTTCAAATTCAACGAGAATCTTAATTAACCCGAAATAATATAAACTTTTGTCCTCATTACCTTTTTTCTTTTAGATAGTCTTCGACATCTTGGTCAAGCTTTGCAAGAGGAAATATGGTAAACTAATAGTGCACTGCCCCTTTAAATGTAACAAGAGTTTAATATGGTACAAATCGACTATGCTATATCGACCATCGCATGTAACAAACTTTTGGATGATATACACCATCTCGTCCCATGGATGTATCAACCAGCTCCTTGGGACCCGCTTCTTCCAGTTAACTGATGAAACCCTCGACCTGGACATGAACTGGGTCCATGATTTCTCTTTGAACTGTTTAGTCTTGAAGTACTTCTCTCGTTCTGGGTTGATCCCTAAGGACTGTGCTATAGTGTCTTTTGAGACTCTAAATGAGAAATTACCTATCAGCGCCTTCACCCCATTGAATGTAAAGGCAAATTGTTTAGTCACTTCCTCGTTGCTTCCATTAAACTTTTCCAAGAAGAGTAGCCACTGTTTCTCTCTTAAAATTTCAATGCAGTCATCGTGGTACTCAGAGCTATCGAATGTGTTTGGTTCTACTCTATTAGTCATTTTACAGAGAATTCTTGCTCTAACCCTCTTCGTTTATGCTTATTAATCGAACAAGAGTATTTTAGTTTGTTACCTTTGCTTTTCTCTCCACACAACTGACCTGGTGGTGTCCTCTGTTCTTCGCAATCAGCTCCTTCAGTGGCTTGAGTAGTGACCGAATGACTGGCCTGGAATTATGGCGGAGATAGAATTTTTGTGAGCCCAAATACTGTGCTTTTCTCTCATAGCATTTGGCATTCTCAACCTCCGTTCTTTTTTAAAATCACAGCACTTTGAATTTCTTATGTGGAACACACTTCTACAACTGAGAATGAAATATGATTTAACAACTGACTCGACCCAATTCAATGTAATAATAACAGAGCATATTCATAGTTTAATGATAGGGGAGTAGCTATACTGGGTTGTGTGAATACCATCATGAGAATGTCGTGAGCATGTATGAAGTACTGGGGCTGTAATAATGGATAGTCACTTTCATGAGTTGACTTGGTCGAGTGATCATGTCATAAGTTGGTCGATTCAAAAAAATTCAATGCATGAAACTGTATAACATTTGGCTTCCCGAGAGTTCACCACCTATCCCTTGTTCATTAGTTCTTGGCCGACTAAGGAGATGTTGGACTGAGAGTAAGTTTTGATGGCTGATAGGGAGTGAATAACAAGGCTGGGAGGGTGGTGGGATAGCGGATTAGAAATCGTAGGAAAAGTATGGGGATAGGCTAAAGCGTTGGAAAATGGTAGGGATTAGAAATATGACGAGAGTGGTGGATATGTGGGTAATTCTTTTTTGAAATTGATTATAAGCAATTACAGTCATCACATTTAACACTAAAGTAATCTAAGAATTTAAATGTTAAAAATAAAAATGATAACAATACTTTACACTTTTATTGGTTGATCAAGAGTTGAGTTGGCAGGCATAGATAGGATTTCTTGTTCAGATATGATGAATATTTGTTGTCCATAACAGGTCCCTCTGAGATTTGGATAATGTTTGTGCAGCCTCTTTGAAATCTGGAAAAGACTATATGTGTGCAGCTTCTTTGATATTTGATGTTTGATGGAGGCTCGGTGACAAGCAACCTTTGGATCTCTGCTGAACTTTGTTGAAGCTTTGCTGAAGTGGCTTGAGGTAGCAGTCTCTAACATGTCCCTTTTATGTTTGTTGAATAGGTCCTTCTATTGTTGGTGCTGGTATCATGGTCTTCTGAACAGGTCCCACTGCATAGTGCTAAAAACAGGTCCCTCTAATTAAAAAAAAGACACAAACAACTTCTTTATTGAAATACTGAAGTGTTGAAACAAACTTCTTTGAGAATTTACAATGAAGAGATAAACTCTTTGAAAATTTGCAGTGAGGAGATGAGATAATAAAAAAAAACAAAAACGTTGATGGTTCTCCCCTACTGAAGCTTTGACTTGTCCTCAAGTCATTATTGAAGTGATAAATCAACAGGGAACAAAAAGAACAATGAATTCTTACCAGCTAAAGAATTGGTTTTCAAGTAAGAATTATGGGTTAGAGTGTGCCAGAGTTTGGTTTTCACATCTAAACCATTATTATTATTATTTTTTATTATATATATATATATATATATATATATATATATATATATATATATATATATATATATATATATATATATAGATATAATATATATATATATATATATTAATTTTTTTGTGTATTTTTTTTTAAGTGATAAAATGGAAATGAAATGAACTAAGGTAGAGATACTACAGCTGAAGGTTGCAATATCTCAACCTCCCTTTGCTGAGATACAGTTTGAAGAAAATCCTCCTTGGTGATGGGCTTATGATAAAGTTTCAACTTATGGCCATTGACAAGAAAGGAGTGACCTTCTCCATCAATGATAATAAGCTGGATTGATCCATTCTCATGAACTTGAACTATTTCATATGGGCCCATCCAATGTGTAGTAAACTTGGCTTTATGATCTCTGAATTTAGAGTCAAAGAGTAAAGCCCAATCTCCTTCTTTGAACTGTTTCTTCTTGATATGTGCATCATGCCACTGCTTCCTTTGTTTTTGCATGAGGATTGGTGTCTCCTCTGCTTGCTTCCGCATTTCATCCAGCTGGTTCAACTGCTGAATTCTTTCTTGTTGTGCTTCATTAAGATCAATTCCCAAATCTGTAGCCATCTTAAAGGTATGTATTTGAAACTAAATAGGAAGCATTACCTCTTTTCCATACACCAATTGGTATGGTGTAAATCTTGTAGTATTCTTCCACGTGATTCTATAAGCCCAGAGTGCATATTTGAGCTTCTCCTCCCAATTCTTTCTATTCATTGCTACGGTCTTAGTGATGATTCCTTCCAATGTTTTATTTGTTGATTGCACCTGGCCATTGGCCTGTGGATGGTAAGGTGTACTTCTTATGTGCTTGATTTGATATTTTTTGGTGATGTCCTTAACTAACTTTGAAGTAAACTGATGACCTTGATCTGTTACTATCTCCCTTGGTACTCCATACCTTACAAAAATTTCTTCAAAGAGGAAATTTACCACTTTCTGTTCAGTTGCCTAGACTAGTGCTTTAGCTTCAGCCCACTTTGTCACATAATCAGTACATACTAAGATGTACCTCTTACCATTGGAACTTGGATTGATGGGTTCTATGAATTCTAGAGCCCATTTTTCAAATGGCTCTAGGTGTACTTGAGGCTGAAGTGGCATCTCATCTGTAGCTGTTGGCCTACCCATTCTTTGACAGCTATCAAAACTCTTCACGTACTTCTTGGAATCCTTGAAAATAGATGGCCAGTAGTATCCAAGACTAAGGATCTTGAATGTTGTTCGTTTAGCTGCAAAATGCCCACCACACGGTTCATCATGGCAAGATTTTAAAATATCAATAATTTCATCATTTCTTACACATCGTCTAATAATCATATCATAACCAGTGTAAAATAAATCGCCATTAATCCATGAGTATCGAGCACTCTATTTTATTAGCCTCTTCTTTTCCTTTGAAGTAAAAGATGGTGATGTTCTTCTCGTGGACAAGTAATTGGCCAAATCAGCATACCAGGGATTCACTACTGAAATTGCAAATAAATTTTCATCTGGGAAAGAATCTTCAACCGGAACAACCTCACCTTGATTTTGCAGCCTAGAAAGAAAATCTACCACCTGATTCTCCTTACTAGGTCTATCTAACACTGTGATGTGGTAACAATAACAACCATATGGTAACTCTGCCACTAGTTACTGGTTTATTCATTAAGTGCTTAATGGCAGAATGGTCAGTATGTACAAAAACCTCATAACCAGTTATATAATGTCGGAATTTATTCACAGCATGTATGACTGCAAGCATTTCTTTTTCTGTGACTGTGTAGTTTAATTCTGCAGGTGTTAGATTTTTGCTAATGAAATAAATAGCATAATGACAAGACTGCTCTTTTTGGCCTAATGAGGCACCTACTGCAGTATCAGCTGCATCTGTAAAGCTGTGAAATGGTAGGTCCCAGTTAGGTCCTTTTAAGACTGGTGTGGTTGATAGCTTTACTTTGAGTGTTTCGAATGCTTGTTGACAATTATCATTCCAGTTGAAAGGTGCATCTTTGGCTAGAAGTTTAAACAAAGGTAAAGCTATTCGAATAAAATGCTCAATGAATCTTCTGTAATAGCTTGCATACCCAAGAAAACTTCTTACCTCCTTTTGAGTCTTCGGAATTGGCAAATCAACAATGATCTGAATTTTTGATGGATCAACTTTAATGTCGTGAGAAGAAATATAGTGTCCTAATACTATCCCTTCATTTAACATGATAAAACATTTTTCGTTGCTTAGGGACAGATTAGCTTCAATACATATCTTCAAAACTTTTTCAAGATTTGTTAATGCATGCTCAAATGAATCACCATACACTGAAAAATCACCCATATAAACTTCAACACAATCATGAACTAAATCAACAAAAATAGCTAATACAGCTCTCTGAAATGTGGTTGGAGCGTTGCAAAGTCCAAATGGAAAAACATTACAAGCATAGGTGCCCCAAGGACAAGTAAAAGTGGTTTTTTCCTGGTCCTCTAAGGCTATCTTGATCTGGTTGTAGCCACTGAAACCATCAAGAAAAGAGAATGATGATTTCCCAGCTAGTGTGTCTAACACTTGGTCAATAAATGGTAGTGGGAAATAGTCTTTGAGGGTGGCTTTGTTCAATTGTCTGTAGTCAACACAAATCCTCCACTTACCATTTTTCTTGGGCACTACGACCAATGGGGATACCCACTGACTGTCAGAGATAGGATAGATAAAATTGACTCTTAACAGTTTTTGTAATTCCTCTCTAACAATATCCTGAAGCATGGGATTCATTCGTCTCTGCGGTTGCCTCACCGGTTTAACATTGCTATCTATATAAATATGATGAGTGCATGTTTCAGGGTGGATTATGTGCATATCGGTGTAGTCCCAGGCAAATGCCTTCTGGTATTCTCTCAATAGTTGAATCAATTTCTCTTCCTGAGATGAGTCTAGGTGAGTGCCAATATTCAAATTTTTTCCTGGACTAATCTCTATGGTCTTACTCCGTGTGTTTGTGATGGATTGGATAGGGAAAATGTTGTGAAATGTTGTTTGCAAAGAATGAATGGTGCATGTTTCCTGAAAATTTTATGCTATAAGTTCATCTGAAGCATGGTATTGATCATTCCTCAATTCCTTGGACACATCAGGTTGAGAGAGGAACAATTCTACCAAATCATCATTATCATGTTCTTGAAAATCATAGATTTGGTTGATGTTGAAAACAGATTGAGCTTCTACCTTATCATTGTATTTATCATCAAGCCATAAATTGTGTGCTACTGTTGGTGATTGTGCTGATGGGTAAAAGTGAGTTGTTTTCTTTCAGTTCCTCGTGAGATGATCATATTACCCGATCGACATCCTATGAATGCATCAATAGTTGCTAACCATGGTATACCAAGGATGATAGGGTGTCCTCCTAAATTGGATTTTGGTTGAAGAACTAAAAAGTCCACTGGATACTCCCCCGAGTCCAGTGAAACAATTATGTCCTCCAAAATCCCTTCAAGAATCACTTTAGACCTATCAGCAAGTTCTAGAACAATTGTTGTGTGCTGCAAGTTTGTGAGCTGGAGGGTTTTCATGGTTTCAAGAGTCATCACATTTATGGAAGCCCCAAGATCAATTAAAGTGTTTGGAATATGTATGTTGTTAATGATTGTACTGACTCTGGGAATACCAGGATCAGCATACTTTTCCATTGAAATGGTGTTTGTCATAAGGCCAGCTAAATGTCCAATAACATGAATGGTTTGTGGATCAACTCTTTTCCTAGTAGGCTTCTTAAGGCATAGTTCTTTGATGGCTTTAGTATATATGGGAATGTCTTTTATGGCTTGTAGTAGCGGAAATTTTATGTAGACTTCTTTAGCTCATCTAAAACATCAAACTGTGGTATAGACATGGGAAGTTTTGTTTGGACCAATTGGTCTGGAAAAGGTGGTGGAAGTGCAGTGGCAACACTTTGGGCCTGATGAGGCCACCTAGGAAGATGAAGAGCTCATGAAAAAGGCTTACCCAAGGTTGTTCACGTCCGAAAGACATCGGGACGATGTCCAATTTCAGGAGGGGGAGATGTAATATCTCCAGAATGTTCTAAATATTTTATTTACCATAGTGAAAACAAACTGAAGGATGATGGTTATTATTTGTTTGAATTAATTAATATTTTTATTTTATTGAATGAAAATGAGAAATGATTTCCTAGTGAAGAGGATATCATGCGACTTCTGAGGAGGGAAGTTAAAAGAAACAGTTGTTGGGACCCTAACTACCTCCCCTAACCGTGGAGGGCTTCCAGGAAAAGGAAGTGATGGGAGGAAAAAAACTGCGTTGTAGAGACAGGTAGTGGAAAAGGGGAAAAAGCTTGCTATGTCTGGTGATGATCAGACAGAAAGGGCGCAGAGCATGAGCAACCTGCAAAAGATTGTATGTCTTTGAGCAAGCTAGGGGGAGATTTGGTCTCGAAAGACAATCTCATGGTTGGGTGGTTTGACTAGTTACAGAATCAGAGGTGACCTCTTCCTCTGGAGTTACTTACTTGGAAGCAACTCAGGTATGAGGTACCAACCGAAGACTGTGCTAATATTTGAACTCAATTAGAAGTGTTATTCTTCTGCAAGCAACAGGTTCCTAGAGTTTATAATCGAAATAGATATAACAAGTTTCATATACTTTCTTTATATACAGAGTTTACTATTTTCGAAAGATACTTGTAGCAAGTTCAACTGTCAAGGTGTGTCATTCTCATTTAAGAAATTAGTTTATATTCTTTGTTTAAAAAAAAACTTTGTTCAGAGTGGATAGTTGATTTCTATTTTGTTGAAAAACTTCGTTCCGACAGTCTAAAGATTGTTGGTAGAATAATTATGTTGCAAAGAAAAATTATAATTCTTTTACAGTTCCATTCAATGCAGAAATGAAAGATAAGACCACAGTAAGGAAAAACAAATTAGGCCACCTGGGCTAATGTATTTTCAAATATCAGAACTGTATGATAATATAAGAACCCTAGGGCTATGTACACTTCCTAAATAAAACAACGGAAGCAGAAAAAGATTTCTCATACGCATGACTAAATAAATAACTGATAATAGATGTCTCGTTTGTAAGTAACCTAAAGACAAATGTAGAAGCAGATTAACCATGTTCTGGAGCGGATAACAAGTTATGGGTATGCGAAAGAAGGGTTGCTCTGCCCCGTGGTCAGGGTTATGAACCGCGGATGAGTCCAAGAATCCCTGAGTCTAGAGCATAACAGTGGAACCTTTTCGGGTCATAAATGAACCTTTCAAGGGATGAAACCCTCGTGATTATAAAGCCATAGGATTTGCAAAACACAAGGCAATCTTATAAAAGAAATTGGTGCTGAGGGAAAACATTAACACATTGACCCTGTATGAACAAGCTCCGATATTTACAAACCAGAATCGTGCACAGTAAGAATAAAGCCAAAAACCAAAATGTGGTTATCAAAAGACTCTGTATCTGACATTCAATTTCATAGGTAAAGAACATAACTCTATGCAAGCCGAGGCCACATTTCAATGTAAAATACATAGTTTCAACGCAATAATTCTTTGAAATTTGAACAGTCCCAACAAATATTTGCGCAAGCATAAAAGAATGACCAAACAAAGGTATTACATTTATACAACAGAGAAAAGGGTCCGATGCAGGTGGGCATAGTCCCAGCTATGCACCAGGTCATCCACATTATAACTGAGAAAATTCTATACAGTTCTTCAACTTGGAAATTCCAGTGTAATTACAAAAATAATAAACTAGCCAGAGTCTAGATATTCCCTGTGCAGCAGAAAGCACCGAGTTCGTAAAGGGAACAATGCCCTTTATTAATAAATCTTACATAAAGGAAAACCCCAGAAGGGAAGATCCTTCGACAAACTTGGGGAAAACCTCTTGAAACCCTAACCATTTGATTTTGTATGTTGTCATTAAGACTGAGAAGCCATATAATATGTAGAGTATCGAGACCCATACATCACCCTAAAACTTAATCCTTCAGCTCGAGGGCACCAGGCTGGGATGAACTCTTACCTGGAAACCCTTAAAGCCCAACACTGTAGGAGCACCTCTCCACAAGTTGTAGCCGAGAGATTCGAGGCAGTCAACAGGCATCCTGCATGGTATCATAGCCATAAGGTATTCGATTAATGCGACTGATAAAACAAATACACAATAGCTGAGACATCCAAGAAAAACGTACAATGCCAGGAAGCTCCAACCCAAACATGTCTTACCCGGGAGATGTCGAAATTTCCACTCAAGGAGAACCTCTTCTTCTGAAATAGTTAAGAGCCATAGTTGTACCCAGAACATCCTACAAGCAGCATGAACCCACATAAAAAGGAAACATGATTAGAGCAACTGGTGAACATGTAGCACTTCCATCTATGAATGTTTAAGAAGGTAAGCATGTAATAGCTCTGCGGAAACACAATTTACCTAAAAGGTCTTGTCCGATGCCAAACCCTGAGCCTGAACAATACTGACAACTTGAACGTAATTCTATGCGCCCAGTATACTAGAGCTACTAATGGAAGGGCCAAACCAGAGCAGGCTCCGTAGGAGAGCTGCCAAGCAAATGACGTCAATCTCATTGCATTCCAAAGAAGAGGTAAGTCCTCAGAAGGTCGCTATCGTCAGATTGCGGGAGATATTATGCACCGTTGATGAGGGCGGGGTTTCCAAGTGGGTTGATGAGACTGGACCGCCGCCCAGGCCACATACAGGACGAAGCGGGTAGAGTTAATAAAATTCGCAGTAGGCATGGCAAGCCACGTGATGGCAGAAGCATAAAACATAGATTGGAGTCTATTTGCAAGCCGCGTGTACCACCAAGCATGAAACGAAACCCTCAGAATTAAAGTGTGTATTAATGACACTAGTACAATAGTGATTACAAAAAAATCTAGAGCTGCGTGTATACCAAGAATTCAATATTGTGGAGAAACTTTATAGTTACAGTAAAAAAAAAATTATGAGGTATGTAATTTCTATAATTTAATAAGGTGGAGTCCTTACAAGTGGTATCATAGCCAAGTTTCAAAAACTATGGCCTCGAGAAATAAATATATAAAGTATATTCATTTTATTTCCATTTCTATTGTGTATTTAAAGAAAAAAAAACAGTTAATGCATTAACCCTTCTTCTGTTACTTTTCTTATGTTAAGTACAGGAAAATAGAAGACCGCCAATATGAGAAGAGCAGACAGCGTTTCGCATAGGTTTTTGGTGGGTTAGGGACTTGCAAAAGGCCCTGAAAATAACCCAGAATTATGGGTATAGCTTGGAGAGGAGACTCACAATACGAATCTTGCAATATTAGAGACAGTATAGGAGTTGAAAAATGAAATGGCCCGATTGTAGGAGGATGATGCGAGGTTAACCATGGAATAGGAAAGGATTATAAAGAGCCTATCTGACAAGCAAAATCAACAACTGCTAAATCCCAGTGCTGAGCAACAAAGGGTGTCGGAGGAGCAGAATTACCACACAGAACCAGAAGAGTCAGAAGGAAGGGAGGAAGAACGAGAAGAACGATCTGATAATGCTTCCGAGCAACAGACATTAAAAAGGCAATGGAAAGAGTTGCAAGGGGAGTTTCGTAAGATCAAACCGCCACACTTTGATGGAGAATTGGAGGAAGAAGCCGAGGCATGGTTGATTAATATGAACAAATACTTCCAGCTATATGAATACGATCACAACCTCAAGGCACAGTTGGTAATTTTCCAATTACAGGGAAAAGCCACCTTGTGGTGGAAAGAAGTTAAGATTGTAAGAGGAGTAAGCGAACAGAATATAACTTGGGAAAAACTTCAAAAATAATTTAAGGAAAGATACCTAACCGAATGTTTTTACGACGAAAAAAGCAAGAGAATTCCATGACCTACAACTGGGACAACAAACTATGGATGAGTTTATCACTTGTTTTACTTCATTGCTCTATTTTGTGCCTTTAATTCGAGAGGAAAAGGCTAAAGTACAGAGGTTCGTCAGTAGTTTACCTTTGAACATGAGGGAAAGAATTGAGTTTGACAATCCAAAAACGAAGGATGAGGTAATATGTAAAGCTAGAATTTGTTACCAGCAAAGTAAATAGAAGGAAGAAATCTCGGGTAAAAGGTGGATTGATAAGAGAAGCAACAAGTTGGCTGGAAATAATAAAGGAAATCAAGGTGGTGGTAACAAGGGATTTGCCAAAGGGAAAAACAAAAAAAATATACAGAAGAATCCGCTCAGGTCAAAGCCAACCAATGAGTCCAGAATCAGTGAACAACCTGGAAAAATAGACAATGAAGGGATAGCAAGGCCTCGAGTGCAATGTTGGGGCTGCGGTGGGCCTCATTACGTTAAAAACTATCCTCAACGAAAGGGAACCGAACAGGTTTCCTAGATCTATGAAGCATCTACAGTTGGCGATGTAGGACATAGTTTACCAAGGATTAATGTTGCCTTGGAAGATCATCAGGCAGAGTACCAGCCGACCATGGTGGAATTTGAAGGTAAGATCTTAGACCTTGTTGTAACTGTTTTAATTGATCATGGAGCTACATTAAGTTATATTAGTCCTAAGGTTGTGGAGGATTGTAAATTGTAGCCTATTAAATTTAAGGACCCTTGGCTAGTACAGCTGGCAATAGGAGCAAAGAGACAAGTGCTTGCTAAGGTCAATAACTGCCCTTTAAAGATAGCAAGACAGCCAGTGATGGTAGATTTAAACGTGCTTCCCCTTGGTTCATATAATGTACTGATTGGTATGGATTGGTTAGAAAAACAATGATCCATAATTAACTTTAAAAAAAACACTATCTGTTACAAAGATGACCTTGGAGAAACGAAAGAGATGCAAGGAATTAAGCGGCCAGTGTAGATTCGGCCAATAACCGCCTCTCAATTAGCAAAATGCATTAGGAAAGGATGTCAGATTTATGCCATCCAAGTGGGTTATGCCAACTCGAAAAATAAAATAGCCACATTGGAAAACATTCCTATGATACAAGAATTTTCTGATGTGTTTCTGGAAGAGATTCCCAGACTGCCACCCAAGAGAAACATAGACTTTACTATCGAATTGGTACCAGGGGAAGCCCCGGTATCCTGAGCACCCTACAGAATGAGCACACCAGAATTGACAGAGTTAAAAATGCAATTACAAGAGCTATTAGACAAAAACTACATTCGCCCTAGTGTGTCCCCTTAGGGAGCCCTGGAATTGTTCTTTAAGAAGAAAGACGGGACCCTTCTTATGTGTATGGATTATCGTCAATTGAATAAATTGACAATCAAAAATAAGTATCCTCTACCCCGTATTGATGAACTTTTTGATCAAGTAAAATGAGCAACGGTATTCTCCAAGATTGATTTGTGATCAAGGTATAACCAAATAAGGATTAAAGAAGAAGACATAGCAAAAGATGCTTTTAGAACATGATATGGTCTTTATGAGTTTGTGGTGTTACCCTTTGGGTTAACCAATGCCCCCACAACCTTTATGTGTTTAATGAACATCATATTTCATCAGTGTTTGGATAAGTTTGTGCTGATTTTTATTGATGATATACTAATATAGTCCCGAACTATGGAGGAGCATAAGGAGCACCTCAGTTTGGTACTGCAAACCCTCTGAGAACACCAGCTATATGCCAAGTTCAGCAAGTGTGATTTCTTTAAAGAACAAGTACAATATTTGGGACATATAATCACTAAAGAAGGGATCGCGGTAGATCTCGAAAGGATAAGGAACATAATGGAATGGTCGGTACCAAAGGATGTGGCAGACATCAGATCCTTCATGGGATTAACAGGTTATTACAGACGGTTTGTAGAAGGATTTTCGAGAGTAGCTTATCCTATCACTTTCTTACAGAAAAAGGGGAGAACCTTTAGGTGGACCCCAGAATTCCAAAAGAGTTTTGAACAACTTAAGCATCTGCTCACCACCGCACCCATTCTAAGCATAGCCGATCCTAGTAAAGATTATGTGGTGTGCACGGACACAAGTAAGGAAGGAGTAGGAGGTGTGTTAATGCAAGAAGGGAAGGTAATTTCTTATGAGTCAAGAAAACTAAAAGAGCATGAATAGAAATATTCCGATTATAATCTGGAGTTGGCATCGGCCATTCATGCTTTAAAAATGTGGCGACATTATCTTATGGGAAGAAAATTTTTATTACTGACAGACCACCACAGTCTAACCAATTATTTTAGACAACCCACCTTAAACGCTAAGCAAGTATGGTGGGTGGACTTCTTAAGTGGCTTTGATTTCGAGATCAAGCATTTGAAAGGGAAAGAGAACCGGGTGGTGGATGCTTTGAGTCGAAAATTAAAATGTTTATATGAAATTTCTTATAGTAAAGGGAAAAGCACCTTCGAAGAAATGATTAAGAAGGCAGCAGAACAAGATACCGCATATCAGCAAATAAAACAGCAAGCACAACACTCAACCAACAAGGAAAATTGGCAAGGTTATGCTATGGATGTTGCTGGAATGTTGTATTATAAGAAAAGGTTGTATGTGCCTAATCAAAACAGCATTAAAAACCTGATTTTGGACGAATTTCATAAGAGTCACTATGCTTGACACCCGGGGTATCAGAAAATGATCATTGCGCTCCATAAAGAAGATTATTGGCTAGGTATGAAGAAATATATGGTTGAATACTTGGCACGTTGTCTGGAGTGCCAACAAATTAAAGCAGAACACCAACACCCTGCGGGGTTATTACAACCATTTCCCATTCCGGAATAGAAGTGGGAAACCATTTCTATGGATTTCATAACGGGTTTGCCCGAGTCAAAGAAAAATAACGACTCCACCATGCTAGTGGTGGACAAGTTAAGTAAATCAACTCATTTTATACCTTTGCAATCTACTTACAGAGTTGTGCAGATCGCACATGTTTTTATGCAGAATATATTTAGGCTGCATGGGTTACCAAAAACAATAATTCCAGACCGTGATGTAAAATTTACATCGATATTTTGGAAAACATTGCTTGAAGAATTGGTGACTCAGTTGAATTTCAATACAGCTTATCACCCTCAGACTGAAAGAAAAACAGAACGGGTGAACAAGGTGGTGGAAGACATGTTAAGGGCATATGTAATGCAACAACCAACCAAGTGGGAAGATTATCTGCACTTGGTCAAGTTTGCGTACAATAATGGATATCATACATCATTGCAAATGAGCCCATTTGAAGTATTGTACAGGCGGAAGTGTCCCATGCCCTCAAGCTAGGGTGGACCGGAAGACAGATTGATGTTACGTCCCGAAATGCTTAAAGAAATGGAGGAAATGGTTAAGAAGGTACGGTCCAATTTAAAGGCAGCTTAGGATAGGCAAAAGAACTTTGTTGATTGGAAAAGAAAGTTTAAGGAGTATCAAGTCGGTGATCATGTGTATGTGAGAATTCGAGCAAAAACGAGCACATTGCAATGGAGTGGGTGCACTAAGTTGGCACCCCGATTTTGTGGACCTTTTCAAGTCTTAGCAAGAATTGGGTTGATAGCATACCAGCTCGCTCTACCGAGTCATATACGAGTCCACAATGTCTTCCATGTTTCCGTGTTAAAAAAATATGTTTATGATCCTAAGCATGTAATCAGATGGCAGGGTATACAGGTAAGAATTATCTCCGGTAGATCAATCTAAATGTTTAAAAAAAAAAACTAATTTAGGATGTTGCATGTTTCAGGTCGAATCAAAAGGAGAAATCTTAGTCGAGCCGTTGAACATCCTCAATCGGAGAGAAGTAATGTTGCGGAAACGAGCTATTACCCAAGTTAAAATGTAGTGGCAGCACTTTGGGCCTAATGAGGCAACCTGGGAAGATGAAGAGCTCATGAAAAAGGCTTACCTAGGGCTGTTTATGGCCGAAAGACATCGAGCCAATGTGCAATTTCAGGAGG
>APFE031537493.1:126161-149909 GCA_000404065.3 Pinus taeda | reverse complement strand
ATCATGCACAAAACCATAGGTGGGTCCACCCAACCTAACATAGGGTCCAAAACCAAAATTTTCCAGGGCGCTGCCCCAGACCCCATAAAGTGGGGTTATGGGTACACCTCAAACCCCATGTGACCCCCCCGCTACACAATCGGCGCAACGAACGAGGGCTCTGCCCCCCCTCAACCCCCTGGTTAACTACGTGGGCTAGTCGTGGAAAGAATATAACACAACCCAACATTGAAGTCTCTTCCCATTAGGTAAGGGTGATGTTGATTTAGGACATGTAGTATTGCCAACATTTCCTTCTCATAAATAGGTTTGTGTAAATACTTTCCCTTGATTAGATGACTTTCAAAAGTAATGGGTCTTCATTCTTGTATTAAAACAACACCAATGCCTTTTCCTAAGGCATCTTATTCCATAATAAAGTTTTTTGTGAAGTTTGGTGTAGCTAAGACCGGAGCTCGACACATTGCCTCTTTAAGATGTTCAAAGATCATAGTTGCTCCCAGAGTCCAAACAAATGCATCTTTATTCAATAATGTTGTTAGAGGTGCTGTTATTTTCAAATATTTCTTAACAAACTTTCATCAATGCCCTGTCAACTCGAGAAATCCTTGAAGATGCCTTAATGTTGTGGGGATTTTCCATGCCTTAACACCCTTACGAGATACAATATGACCCAGATATTCCACTTCCTGTACCCCAAAGAAACATTTGGATGGTTTTTCTTACAATTGTTTCTCCTCCAATAGTTTGAGCACCGTATCAACATGTTGAACATGATCTTTCCAAGACTTGTTGTAGATCAATATATCATCAATATACGAACCTTGAAATGTGGAAGGTGCATTAGGAAGGCCAAAAGGCACGAACACAAATTCATAATGATCTTCATGAGTTTTGAATGTTTTTTTTAAAATGTCTTCTATCTTCATTTTTGTTGGACACCTAATTCGCTAAGGGTTATGGTGTGGAATTTGAACAATCAAAGGGAGTCCAAGAGACCTTGGAAGATGAATCCAAGAGTCACACCAATGTATTACAAATGTATATCATGTGAATAATAGAGGTATATCATGCTTATTTTTCATATTCCATCTTCACTATGGTTATGTTTAACATGGTATCAAAGTTGTAGGTGATCTCCTATCCAAGTGTAAGCCACTTGTGTTTTGTGGCCTCTATAGACCTGCATCTATGTGAGTTTGGGATCTGCTACCAAACCACACTTTACGATGCTATTTTCTTCCTGTTAGTGTTTCAATTATCTGTTGGAGCCCATTTTTTGTGTTTGTCAGGCTTGTCAATAACGTCTCCGCCCACCGTTCCATCCTGGCTACCAAACACACCTGACAATTCATAACAATTTTTGCAGTGAAATGCTTGGTATCGACCTCTTTTCTTAATTAACCTCCCATTTGGTAGTGTTTGGTAATCGATCTCCTTCCCTTGTTCGTAATCGATCTCCGTCTCTTGTCTGTGCAGTAGAAGTCAACGCTCATTTTTATCAATGACATGCATATCCTCAAGTATGTTATTCCTTAGCCCTGTCTGCAACAATTCTCTCTGAGATGTCATAATTGTGTTTGGTATAGCTTCTAGTAGAGATAATTATACCTTGACATAACGTTCCTCTGTGCCAATTGTTTCTTGCCAGATGTGGCTCAGTCTCTAGTGCTTGATATTTCGACATAAAATCCAGTGAATGATTGACTGGATATGCACAACTTACAGGCATTAATCAGTTAGACCATACATGAAACAAGCCATGCCAATCGCCAGTATATATTTCATTCCGCTCTTCATTGTAGAATAAGGCAATGATGTCTGCAAGTGCTTCTTCTACAATACTTCTGATTGTAGGTGCATTTGGGCAATTTCTAAGATTAATCTGAACATTTGGATCATTGGCAGGAATCTTTGCCAGGCACTTTCCAATTAATACGTTGCTTGTATTTATAGAACCAACATTTTCTTCAGCTCCAGAAGAAAGAGGAAGTGACTTGCAATGATAAATAATCAAATCTTGATCACTAGTAATATAAATGTTATTTGTATTTCAACCAAGATGCCATAACAAGTGGTCCTCAAATGAGGTAACCAACTTCCCTCTAAAATTCCATACAATCACTGTACGATTGCATAATGTTAGGAGAATTGATTCTCATAAAGAAAAATAAACGTTGAAGGAGTCAAGAACTCTGCCTTGCTTACTTTAGTCAATTGTGTATTGTGAACATCCAATGTTTGTAGGTTCTCATTTTCTTGTTTTATGAGAAGTTTCTCATTGAACTACTCAATAAAGTCAACCTTCTGGAATGTCATTGCCATTGTGACCTGGGACGTGGAATTATTCCAGGAATGGAGTCACTGCAGTTGAGTTTGATTCCGCACCGGAGAATCTAAAATTGGCTCTACCTTTGAGGTTTAGTAGTGTCGTGTCACGATACTGAAACATATCCTACAATAGATAAAATATGTTGTTAGTATTGAACCTCCTCATGAGGAAAGCACATCACTTTGACTAGGATAAGGATTGTGGTTGTGTATCCACTTTGGTTGGTCTCAATGATATGATTTCTTTGAGAAACATTATTAAAAATGTGGTTTATTTTATGTCGTTGCTGGAATAAATAATAGCCAGAGAAGAAGAATGCAATAGTTTTTTTATCCGATTGAGTGGTAATTGGCATTCCACCAGATCTACGATAGATAGAGGCAAGGTAGAGTGTACTTATAGGTGCATTGGAGTTGTTTGTTTCAACTCATGGTGAGTTGGTTGAAGGTTGTATTCTATGCCTACATTGATTGTTTGTTTGGGTAGTTCGTTTGAACAACGCCGAGGTAACCCTTTCTACATCATTACCAATTTCCAAATATTGATTTACCTCATGACAAAATAGTTTCGACCATGAAGCTTCCTCTACGAACAAACTAGCAAACCAAAAAACAGGGACAACACTCGTTGCGGTGCATTCAATTTCTGGTTGAATACTCTCCAAATTAGACTTACATTAGGTGTTGATTGAAGTCTTAAAGTCTTGTCCATAAGCAGTTTAATCATCGCTCAATCCGTGTGTTGGTTCGTGCTCTCTGTTGCTCATGATTCGCATATGTTGCCTTTGTCGATTTATCTATGTGCGTTGGATATAAGTGCATTATAAGATGAATTGACATTGAAACCATGGAATACAACATTGAACGCTACAATTAATACATCTCAGCACCCAAAAAAAATTGTCGCCAGAGTTTCTGTTGATGTTTATTCTACAACCTTCACTTTGACGAAGATTTTAAGTCTCTAATTGTTATTTGTTGAAGTTCTCATCACATCGACGATTTTAACAAGGGATCTGGGGCCAAACCCATTGCCATTGTTGGTGCTATTTAACTGCTCTGTGCATTGAGTTTTTTTATACCGTGACTATTGATTCCTGTGTGCATTGGTTTAAAAAAAAGTACCATAGGTTCCATCTCATTGTTGTTTCAACAACGACAAGATAATAAGTGTTCCTTTGCTTCACACCTTTTGGTTGCACACATCAAAGTCAAATCCCAGGGTTCGAATAGTGGAGCCAATTTACAATGTCGAGTTGATGCCTTTGAGAAGAAATTATAATACATTTGATGATTCCCATTATCTCTCTGCTCATGACTTAGATGGACACGTGCATGCTTGATAGTTAGCCACATTTTATCATTGAAAATAATTTTTTGGTCTTGAAGGTCTGCCTACAAGCGCATAGTTTAGCTCTATCTCTATTCACTATTGGGAAAAGAAAAAATTCAACAAAAGACAAAATCTCTTTTACCAAGTTTGTATTATTGCGAAAATGACCAAAGTTGAGGAAGTGTTGGAGTTACTGAACACTTTGATAATTTCCACTATTGATGATATGGTAAGTTTTAGTGAATCCTCTCTCTTTGGAATTTGAAATTGTTTGCAACATGCACATGAAAAGATCGAGTTTTTGCAACTAGAATCTCAGTTCCAGCAAGATGAGCTTCAATAGAAGAGTTGTCATTCTGAACTAGTTTTTGTTCAGAAAAATCCTCTATTTGAGTTTGACAAAGACTCACATCAACTTCCTAAAACCAATCAGATCAATGGAGTTGAGGGTGATCCCCATCAAGTGCCAATTTTAGAATCATATTTGCATACAGGTGTGGAAATTCAGCCCGCACTTTTTAAGCCAATCATTAGACCTTGGGAAGAGCTTGTCAGCAACAAGTGCAAAACAGGTCTTGGATATGATAAGGAGGTGTCATTTCATATTCCAGATTACTCAAAGCCCATCAAATTTTGGAACGTCAGTTTTCTTCATGGTAGTTCATCTTCACTTGTTTCAAATCTTGCTCCTCTTCCAAAGCAACCACAAATTGTCAAATGCCAACATTGTGACAGAGTTGGCCATGTGAAAGATCATTGTTTTGATCTTCACCCGTGCAAGAATTGTGGTCAACACACTCATTCTTCACATAGATGCTTTAAAAAAACCTCCTGCAAGAACAAATATTCACCATAGACGGATCGCTTCTTAGCAGTGGGCTTCAACAACCAAGAAGATATTTCAATCATATGTCAATATTTATCCTAGAGTATTGAAAAGTCTTGCAGTTGAGTTTCATTCATCTTCTCACCTTGTATCTGATGGGGGGGAATTAATGCTCATCTACAAGTTTCAACTATACATCAAGCGAGATTATGCTATAGCCTGGATCTGCTTCCTGAGCCTAGAGCCAGAATTCAGAGTTGTAGCCAGAGACACAAAAGCCCCTGAACATGCCTATGATTGGCGGCCTTCCTTAAACCACTGCAGGTTGCAGACCTCCCTTTTCAAGGTTGAAGGTCTCCCTCTCAAAAACATTAAGGAGCACTTCCTCTAGCAAAAGACTTCAACTTCTTTCCAGATTTGGAAGGGTTTTAGGAACTGCACTAAGCGTTCCAATGTTGATGGTCATCCTTAAACCACCATTGATTGAGACCTCGAGTTATCCCACCTTATAATTTCATTTCAGAGAGATCATTTAGCTTATTGTTTTCACGCATTATTGTATTTTGTATTATAGCTCTCTTCCTGGACTTGTATATACCCCTTTGGATTAAGGGGGAGGGAATGTTAGACACCTAATCCGCTAATGGTTATGGTGTGGAATTTGAACAATCAAAGGGAATCCAAGAGACCTTGGAAGATAAATCCAAGAGTCACACCAATGTATTATAAATTTATATCATGTGAATAATAGAGGTATCTCATGCTTATATTTCATATTCAATCTTCGCCATGGTTATGTTTAACAATTTTAATTTGATGATATCTTGAATGAAAATCCAACTTGGTGAAGTAAATAACTCCATGTAGTTCATCAAAAAATTCATCAATGATATGAATGGGAAATTTATCTTTGATAGCGAGCTTATTGAGATCTCTATAATCTGGATACGTATGCCATGATCCATCCTTCTTGTGCACCAATACTACTAGAGAAGAGAAAGAACTTTGGCTAGGTTGAATTATACCTGCCTCTAACATTTTTGCAACCATATGTTCAATTTCACTCTTCTGAGCATAGGATATTTGCAAAGTTTGATTTTTGGAGGAACACTTCCTGGAATCAAGTGAATAGCATGATCATGATCATGAATATTTGGGAGATATTTTCTAGTTTCAAATACCTTGGAATGATTGTTAAGGATTCTTCAGAGATATGGATAAATGGGTGACTTAGATGTTTGAATATCCAGTGAGCATAACTATGTAATTACCCCTCATTGTTCCTTCTTCAAAAGATTTTTCATGCCATTAGAGCTGATTATATTCCTAGGTTTCCCTGTGATACCCCTTAATTCAATTTCCTTTCCTTCCCATAAAAATTTCAAGAAAATTTCTTGAAAATTAAAAGTTATCGTCCCCAAAGATTGTAACCATTGGACTCCTAATACAACACCAACACCACCCACTATGGCCAACATTGGACTATTCAATACATATTCCCCCATGGTTAGATTTACATTATGACACTTCCATGAGCAATTTATATTTCCTCCATTTGCAACCATAACTTGACACTCTGGTGTTGGATATAGAAAGCAATTCAAATCCTTAGTTATCTTACAATGAATAAAATTATGTATACTACATGAATCAATCAATACTATTACCTTTTTCTTCTTGATATATCCTTCTATCTTGAGAGTTTGAAGAGTAGTAATTCCCACCAAGGTATTACAAGATATGGTAGAATTCATTTCTTCTTTATCAACCCCTGGGGTTGGTTCTTGGTGTGTATCTTCTTCTTTTAATGTTTCTTGTTCCTTTTATTTCTCCTCTTCACAATCTATGTAAAATTATTTCTTCATAACACACTTATTACCTTTAGTGTACTTTCTATCACAACTATAACAAAGCCTTTTGATCCTTTTTCCTACAATTGTGATGGTGTCAACCTTGTAGGTTGTGGGAGGCTAGAAGCAACAACACTTCCATCTTTATAGTTATGAGTGGTAGACCACCTTGTTTCCATAAGTTTTCTTTCAACTTTTCTTGCCAACTTGAATGCATTCTCCAAGACTTAGGTTCCCAAAGGTGAACCACATGTTGGATGTTATCCTTTGAAGTCCCTATGAAGACATCGGTCAAGTTATCCCACGGAATATCAGTTACCTTGGTATTCAACCTTTGGAAGTCCTCAATGTGCTCCCAAGCTAAACCCTTTTGTTCGAGATTTATTAATTGGCTAAATAAGGTATCGTTCTTTGTATCCTCATAATGTGTTATCAATTCCTTCGTAAAAATTGTCCAAGTGACAAGTGATTTACAAGAACAAAGCCATCGATACCACACAAGATGTTTGATTTCTAAATATAACAATGCAATGTGTACCTTTTGTGTGTGTTACACATCGTGTAGATTAAACAACTACTCCATTTGTAATATCCATGTCACTGGATCCTTGCCATCAAACTTCCTCATATCGATCTTTGGAATGTGGTTGGTCTTCAACCCAAAGTTAGAGTCTCGAAATCATGATTCACATTCCTTTTATTCTCATCATGAGTTTCATGGAATACCTTATCACCATTAGGAAGCATTTTTTGTAGCAACCTTGTCAAACCTTCCATTTCTCTTTTAAACCATCCTTCAAACCTTCCATTTATGCTTTTAAACCATCCTTCAAAGCTTCCATGCCTTCTTTTAAACCATACATCTTAACATTCACCATTGCTTCCAATTCATTTTTGGTAGCTCTTTGTGAGAGCGAAGTTGTTGCACTTGGTTCTGTAATTTTGACAAATCATGTTACATTTCTTGTTCTTCATGTGTCATAATAGAGCTTTCTGAGGGCTTAATGGGTGTAGAATATTTTCGTTTGGGAGGAAATTTGGAATCAATTACTATGCTCTTTGAATCACTTCAAACTGTATTTTCAAACAAAATTTATGCAAATTTAAACATACCCACCTCTTAAGGGCTTCATTTTGAGCTTGATGACGAGGCTGACCTTGAAACTATTATATCTTTGTGATTTCGGTCTCCCAAGGTCTGAAATTGCATCATGTGGTAGCTCTCTATGTCTTTTTTCCAACCCCATTAGTTAGACTAAGATTGGATTCTTTAAGATAGCATCATGTCAAATATTCCACGATGGCCTGATTATGGACTTATTCAGTAGAGCGAACTTGTACGGGTTGTCACGAGTCACTGATTTAACCTTTGACCCTAAAAATCATACCAAAAAACTTACAATCCATGCACTTTCAATCACATTTTATGAAATTCAAAGCATTTCCTTGAAGAGAAAGATATGATGATTTTCCCTAGGCCACTTGTTTGAGAATGAATTCTAGGGCATACAAAAACCCTAACTTCCTTGGACCATATCTCTCAGAAATATAGTGAACCAAGATTTGAAATTGTAACTAGATGTTCATAAAGATTTTACCTCCATGTGGTAACAAGTTTACTGTCTGAAGCTTCATAGGAAAAAAATTATAGTGAAAATTCCACGATGACACATTTGAAACAACTAAAACCTAGGATCAAGAGCTCTGATACCAAATATTATGTATCCATATCAAAATAACACAAAAACACAAGAAAAGATAGCTCAACAACTAGATAATAAGCCATTTTGAGGGGGAAACCTCCCTTTACATCACATAAATGAAAAATTCTTGGACAATTCAAATGACAAGACCTCCTTGGTATATATAGGAGTCTAAAGGCAATTCGGGCTACCGCAAGAGGCAGATTTTGGCTAGGGTTTTTTCGGCTGTTGAGTTAGGGAATTGAGGGTTTAGGTCTTTGTTTCATGCATGTTGGCATTGGGTTCCTCGTTCTTCCTAGGGTCTATCTTCCTGTCTAGCTGGTAGTCGGCAACCCCTTTCCTTCCAAGGTATGATGTTCTAGTGGTTCGCTATAACAATTACCATAGAGTTTGACTTAGTTGCCTAGTATTTGTGAGCATGAAGGAAGATGCAATCGATTATTCTTCTGACCTGTTTGTGGATGTTTCGATTTGGGAGGGTGGACAATATTTGGGACATCTGAATAATCATCCCAATGATCTGAAGGGTGGTCTTGGTTTTGAGGAGGGTTTATCAAGAAAGGGAAAGAAGTCCAAGAGTGCAAAAGTCAGGGACCGGGACAAGAATATGATTCTTGGGGATAGACTAAAGTTTGATGAGTTTATGGACATGATAGAGAGGGTTTTGGTGGGGAGAGTTCGGGGGCGAAAATACTCATCGACACACTTGAGGAAATGGGTACAAGAGACTTGGGGTCATATTTGACTACCCTTCCAGAGATATGCACACTATCTCATGGTTGGTTTGCCCCAAAATTCAGTAATGCAGAGCAGGCATGTTGGGTGTTGAATATTCATTGGAACATCGAGCAAGCACTGATTCATTTGAAGAGATGGTCTCCTCTTTTCGACCCGAAAAGGGAGAAACTGGGTGCTGGGCCAATCTAAATTAAGACGCTGAGTTTGCCTTTACATTTGTGGATGGAAGATATATTTCGCTACATTGCCGATGATCTGGGGAAGTATTTGGACTTTGACAGGTCATATTTGGAGACAGGAAAAATGTCCTTCACGAGGGTTTTTGTTTTCTTGGATACATGGGAGGGGCTTGTGGCGAACTTGACCCTTCACTAAAAAGTATTCACCCATAATCAAAAGCTGGATTATGAAGGCATCCCCTTTCATTGTCGACGATGCCATGAAATTGGTCACATATTCAGAGTGTTGTGGAGGTAAATCCCCTCTGCGGACAGAGGCGATCCCTACTAGCCCAAATTGGGTCTAGCAACAATCAAACAATGCTACCAAGCAAGTTCCTAATTGCAAATTAAAGACCAATGATGAGGGCCTACTTGGATTCCGACGCTAGTACTTGTAGAAGAGTCGACGCTCCCATTCTTTTACTCCGGCCAGTCATGATCCCCACAATCTCCGTGAATGGACACCTGCACATGCAAAGAACGACACAAACACAAGCATAAAATCCAAAAGATGCAACCATATATTAGTCAGAAAGGATATAACTCATCATCATTACAAAAGACAATAAGAGTGGAACCATAATGATAGTCGTCTATTATTGATAAACAAAGAAGAATACAACCATAGTTCTGACGTCAAATCCTCCTTTGGCTGGGTGATCAGTAGCACATGTCTTGCAAAGCTTGTTGGAATGGGAACAAGCTCTCTCTCTCCTTGGTTATTGGACAAAATCTCCTTACTTTAGATTTAGCCTTAATGGAATGAAGAAGGCTTCTTGCCGCATGAACTTGGACAATTCTCAATCTTTGGAATTCTAGACTAGCTTGTCAAAGGCAAAAGAACAAGCTTTTTATAGATAGAGGAGAAGGAGTTAGGATCATCCACAATTATTCATGGGTTGGATTTATCACTAAGAAGCTCCATGAGGGTGGCAAACCACTTCCCCTCTATGGAGATTCGAAGCCAAACCAAACCAACTCAAGATAGATTCAGTTCAGGAGTGGGTTAAGAAGAATCTTCGGATGTTGGTTTGTTAAAAACACTACCCATTTTGGCTGGCGCGAGTGCGACTCTGAGACAGAGCGCCAGCTGGTGCGCCCTCTTTGGAGGATTTCCCCCATTGGCGCAAGTGATGCACATTGAAACCGCGCCAATGGAAAAAGGGTTGTTTTTATGGGTTTTTTGCAGAAGATGTCTTCAGGGCAAATGAAGTTCATACTCAGGGGAATACAATGCAAGTGTTTCCAGGTCATGTCACTTCTCACAGGTCCCGGAATGTGTCCTCCAAGGTGCGGGAGAAGGGGTAATAGGGACGATGACAAATTGTTGTGTAACAGATGCCCCCTAAAGCATGAGGTCCGAGAGAGAGAGGGGTGAAATGCTTTACAAGAACATGGCCAACCGAAAACACTGCCGCCGGAAAACCTGCGTGGAGAAGTACCACTGATATCTCAAGTACATGATATATGTGGTATGAGCGCAACCATCCATAGCAGAGTACATAAAAATCTAGATCCCAGGTATGGACGTAGCCATCCAGTGGGGATCGATAAATAGACTCAGGCATGGTCGCAGCCATCCAGTGAATGAGTCATGTAATATTCATAATAATCCACAAAATCGCAACCTGGATCCCAACAGACAAAATCCAGGGTCTTGTCCTCCATCTCGACCCGAAAAAAGTACAAGTTCAAGCATGCGAATGTAGGAGTCGAAGTCGAACATGCAGGAACATCGTCTGATTACCAGCCAATGATGAAAACTGTTAATAGACGCGAGAGGTACCACCAATAATGACAATGGTCCTCAAGGTACTATAGGTACACTCTATGGCATGCGAATCAATGAGCCGGCATCGAACACCCGTAGAATCATTCGATCGGAGGCCAATGATGAAAACCTCGCATCGAACACGAAGAACCTGCCATTGAGGCATGGAGGCTCCAAGGCACCTGAAGGGAGTCTCTAGGTCAACTTCCTGGATAATGAGCTAAAGTCGACAGGAAGCGACCTTGATCGAACGTGGGCCATAGTGTTTCCCACATCATCAACGCGAGACAGAGGAAGGTAATGTTTTTGTGAATCAGGAGTATGTGAGTTATCAGAGGGAGGTTGATTATTTCGCAGAGGTCAACTTCTCTTGAACATATCGACGGCACGACAGTGGACTTGGCAGTATTTGACATCAAATGATTAGAGGTCATGGTGACAAGGCAACGAGCAGATGAGAGGTCAAACAGGATCACCCAAACCCATGGAGGCAAGTGAAAAATGAGATGAGATGTCCCCACCCAGACACGAATGCAGAAAAGTGCCATGTTCAAGAGTGACATACTGCCGACACGACAATGATTGTGGTTCCATTTTCCCCCGCCATTTCTGGCAAGTACCCCGGTTATTTTTTATGACAAGCGTGACGGGGATAACATATGCTTGTAAGGCGTCATTTCGAAGGAATCCGATGTCATTAAGTTTTAACGAGTCTGACAAAGGAAGAACTCAACATCTTTTCACGTTTAGAGAGTTTGAAAAGACAACGGAAAAGTAAACTCCTAGGGTGTTCTTTTTCGTAAAGTTGTGTCTCTCGAGCCCAAAAAAGTATAAAACAATGCTCGAAAGAACCATCTGACCATTATGATCCAGGAGTACTTTTCATGATAAGTGATTTTGACTTGAAAAAAGTAAAAAAGTGATCGAAACCATGTCGCTTCGTAACTGTTAATGAACCTGAAACGACAAGGGTCCGACGATCTTTTCGTCGTTACACGGTCGGAAAAGAGTTTAAAGACGACCGCCTCTCATTTACGTTTAACGAGTCGAGAGGAATAACTCGGCATTCTTTTCCTGTTTAGAGAGTCAGAAAAGAGCAGAAAGATGACTCCATAATGACTTTTTCGTGTATTTACCGAGTCCGAAAAAGTATAAAATACAACTCGTTTTGTCGCCTAAGTCACACAAAAACCTGTCGCTGCACAAAAACAAGTGTAAAATCCATTTTCGACAGGAATATATATTAAAATATTCAAAAAAATGACTTAAAACCTATTTAGGGTTAAAAAAGCTATAAACATGTGAAAATGGTAAAAACAAAAATTACTTTTTACTTTTACCCCACTAGAGAGAGACAGTAGTGCTTTTGGTGTGCGATCTTTGGGTGACGATTGCGACGAATCCGTGTGACCATTTGGAGCACCGCCAGTTCCAGGTAAGAGGCATCCTCTCCCACTCCATTTTAGTCCATTTTTTAGCAGTTGTAGCTTGCTTTATCGACCCCTGTGGAGGGATTTTAAAAATTTAGGGTTGTGCCCATTGGCGCGGGTATCGGGCACGGACCCGCGCCAATGGGCCTTTTTTCTCCAAAGGCCCGCGCCCATGGGCGCGACTGTTTTAAAAACAGTCATGCCAACAGCCAAGCGCATCTATTTTTCAAAATTTAACATTTTTAAAGCCATTTCACTGCATTTCTAATTACCAATGATCTAATTGATGTATTTTGACCTTGTGGCTGCAGGGAAACAATAAAAATGGTAATCCAATGGAAGGAAAGGTAGCATGATAGAGTAGACGAATTGGTTATAGCTGATGAATATTGCATGGAAGCCCTTAGAAATTGCGGGCTAAAGAAATACTTCCTCATGCCTTATATACGAGCTCAGCCAGAGCTCTTACGATACTTAATCAACCTTTGGGACAAACGCGATCAAGTGTTCTATATACGAGACCAAGTGTTGGAACTGGACATATCTGACGTCTATTTCATCACAGGACTGTCGCAGGGAGGGTCGGTGACCCTATTGACAGGTAGCAAGCCATCCGGTGAGAAGATGGGGGAGGTGATGGCTCGAGTGTGCCCAGGGGCACAATTTGGATCCGGCAGCTCAAAAGTGGACATCGCCACTATTCAGGACCTAACACTCAAAGCAGTGTTATTCACCATCACACGGGCTGTGGGGGCGCAGGCACCCCATGAGGCAATAAAGAACCAACTTATACTGGCTACAAAGTTTCTAAATCCGACCATCTTCAATTGGGCGGCAACGGTGACGACCAACATGAAGAGGCATCTTACAAAAGGTAAGCGTGGCAAACTGCAGCAGTTTGGGTATGGTTCCATTCTGGTGACGTTCATTTTGGAATGGTTACCAATCTTTCAGGGCCAAGGGGACTTCGTACCTAATCCAGTGCCTCGAGAGCCGAGGATGGCTCATTGGGCAGCGCTTATGCCTAGAGGGGGGGGAGGCCAGCAAATGTCATGGAGGTCAGAGTTTTTTGGGTGGCTTCGCCACCAACTAATCATGGTCGAGGATTGGCCGTATGCAGGGACTGACTTCACAGGTGACCCTGATCTCCCACTGCCAGAGGGAGAAGATTGGGATGAGGAGATAGGTATGACCTCTTTTTGATTTTTTGTTTTTATGATTCTTTTTGTGTTAATACATGCTTGTTCTAATAACAATTATATGCATATGCAGACGTTGGCCCAGTGCGACCAGCCGGCATGTCTCCCATCTCGAGGAGAAACCAGCCTGCAACAGATCCTCAGGAGGAGGTTGCTAAGGGGGGAGAACTCATCCAGAACCTTGAGGGTATTGCTCGAGGGATTCTGGATTATGCTCGGCTAGCGGATGTCCCGTTAGCGTACCAGAGGCACACGATGGGGGTGCCGAGTCACATCCACCGACTCTTGAGACGCCTAGTACGGGCAGTGACATGCTACCATGAGCACCATAGGGATTAGATATCTAGGCTTTATTTCCACACGTATTTTTTGAGAGACATGTTGTCTCCGAATTTATCAAGACAAACATGTATTATCTTTTGATGATGCACGCTGTGCAAACATTTGGACATATATATATATATATATACATATGCTTATGGTTTATTGTGTTTTATGCTTATTATGCTATTTTAAATTACATGTTATGCAAATGTCTGTCCAATACATAATTGGCTAATGCATTAGTTAACATATTAAATCATCTCGGAATATGTTGATACGTAATGAAATCAAAATCCCTTTCTAACAACTTAACACGTAAATATAACCTTAAAATCCGATGGTCTCTGACGAAATATCACCCATTGAGCTGGTGGACGACAAGTTGAGAGTCCAAGTTCACAACCAATGTTCGAATACTGAGATTAATCACCTCAGCTAGTAACTCAATCACAGCACTATACTCAGCAACATTGTTCATGGTACAACCTAGACAAACCCCTTGAAGGTCTACTAACTCACCATGAGGATCATAGATCACCCATGCCGCAGAGGACAAGTTGTGTGTACTGCGGGAGGCACCATCAGCGAAACCAACGTAAGGCGAACCAGACATCTGTCCAAGAGGCAAAAAGGACACAATAAGCGGCAATCACGCCAACACACCAAGACAAAAACATGAAAACATGCACACACAACACACTTGCTAAAGCACACGTATGTACAAAAAATAGAGTTCCTGGAATTATGCATAATATTTTTTCAAGTAAAGCCCATTATGGGGCTTATCCAGGGGATTCCCTTCATAGTCAATAAGCTCATAGGCCCATTTTTTCAAAACTCTCTTTACAATGTAAGGCATGTGCCACATGGGCTCGAATTTTCCTGCCACCAGCTTATCATTGGCTTGATCGTAGAGCAGGACTAAATCTCCCTCAACAAGAACGAGGATGAATAGTATGATCAAAGTGAGTTTTCACTCACTTCTTCTGTGCTTTGATAGCTAAAGAGGCTAGTCGACGAGTCTCGTCTAGCCACTCCAAGTAAAGAAGGCATTCCTCTACTGGAGTAGTGTCAGGGAGTAATTCGACGGCTAATTTTAATGAAGGGATCTCACACTCGATAGGAAGGGTAGCCTCCAGTCCATAAACCAATTGGAAAGGAGTGAAACCAGTGGCATCCTTCACAGAGGTTTGGTAGGCCCACAAGGCAGAGAAAAACATCAAGTGCCAGTCAGACTTATGCATGCCAATGGTTCGTTGAAGCATCGTAACTGGGACCTTGTTAACGGTTTCTACTTGACCGTTGGCCTGAGGATAGTATGGAGTGGAACTATCATGCCGTAGGCCAAATTGGGTTGTAAGCTCAATCATCATATGATTACGGAAATTCTTGCCGTGATCAGTGACGATGGCTTGAGGGACTCCGAACCGTGAGATAACGTGATTGAATAAAAACTGCGTCGCGGTGTGACCGTCTTCAAACAATGTAGGCATCGCCTCGGCCCATTTCGTGAAGTAATCAACGGCAACAATGATATACCCATGCCCCCAGCCGAGCGAGGGTTACAGGTCATATAATCGATGCCCCATTTCACAAAAGGGCTCTCAGTAACAACGGGGTGCAGTGGGGCAGGAGGCGCACGCATCTTTCGTTGGTAAGTTTGGCACTTGTGACAAGATCGAACGGCAAGAATACATGTGGCATATCCGGACATGTGACCACCAGAGGCGCCAGAGTGGCAGTCATTTAAAACTCTCTCGGCTTCTTCGAGTGTTAAGCATCGGCGGAGAATAGAATCAACGCCGAGATGGTACAGGGTGTCCCCAACAATGAGATATGGTTGGGCTTGATGGCGGATCCGTCGTCGAGCATCTTTAGATGTCTCGGGACGAAAAAGAGGACGTCTGTAAATAGACAATGGTATCGTCGTACCAGGGATCGGGGGTGTTGATTAGGAAGAGAGTTTCGTCCGGAATGCGATCCTCTAACCGAGAGGGTGTGGCAAGAGATGGAAAAGAGCACAACAATTCAACGAAGACAAGCGATTTCTTGGACTTGGCAGTAGTGAATTCCAAGTTGAACTCTTGGAGGATAACAATCCACTTCGAGTACTTGCCCCCCAGCAGCTGACGTGACAAGATGTACATCATTGGGTTGCAATCAGAGATCACTGTCGTAGTGCGCAACAAGATATAATGGCGGAAGCGTTGGACGGCACAAACGGCGGCCAATGCCAAATTCTCGACGTAAGCATATCGAGATTCCGTATCTAATAAATTGCGGCTGAGATAATAAATGACGTGTTCAGTGCCATCATCGTCATCTTGAACAAGAACCATGCCAATGGTGGTATCAGCAGCGACCAGATACAAAGTGTAATCGCGATGGTAATTTGGAGGACGCAACAAAGGAGCGAAAACAAGGAGAGCTTTGATATGTTCGAAGGACTCTTGAGCGGAAGCATCCCATCGAAACAGGGTGTCTCGCTTTAGTAACCGTGTAAAACCTTTGGCCACCTCGGCATAGTTCGGGATGAAGCGTCGTAAAAAGTTTGCTTTACCCTGCAAGCTCTGCAATTGCTGCAAGGAAGCAGGGGGAGGAAGATTCAAAATGGCCTCGACTTTAAGGGGATCCAGATAGATGCCCTCTTAGGAGACGATGAACCCGAGAAGTCTGCCAGACTCTACGCAGAAGACACACTTATGCGGATTGAGCCGAGTACGGTAGTGTCGACAGCGAAGAAAGATTTCGTGGGGATGAGCGAGATGGTCTTGACGCTTAGCTGAATGAGCTGGTAGATCATCCAGGTAAGGTTGCACAATGTGTTGAATATCGTGGAATTAATAAGACATCGCGCGTTGCAAGGTAGCATCGGCGTTTTTCAGACTGAAAGGGAGCTTTTTATAAGTGAAAGTGCCCCACGGACAGATAAAGGCGGTTTTGTGCTGATCAGCTGGCACGATATTAATCTGGTTATAACCAGAGAAACCGTCCATAAACGAGTATATCTCACTTCTGGCACACTCATCAATGAGCTGGTCAATGAAGGGTGTGGGGTAGTTATCCTTGGGACAGGCTCGATTAATATCACGGTAATCAACACAGACCCTGATGGTACCCTGCTTTTTATCCACAGGGACAATATTGGAGACCCAATCTGTGAGTGGGATGGGGTAGATAAAGCCAACCTTGAGAAGCTTTTCGACTTCCGCTTTAATGGCCGCAACCTTTTGGGGGTGCATGGGGCGTAAACGCTGTCGGACAGGCTTAGCTCCCGGATACGTGGGTATCTCATGCACCACAATGCTTCGGTCGATGCCGGGAATTTCTTCGTAAGACCAAGCAAAGACGTCATGAAACTCATGAAAAAGACCAATATAAAGCTAAATTTCCTCAGTAATACAAGTCACTCCAATATAGATATGCTCGACAATCCCTGGTTTAACAGAGATGTCGATCGGTTGAGTTTGTGTGATGTTTCCCAGATTCCCTTCAGAGGACACTTGATATACTTGGATGGGTGTCTGAAGGGGTTGTGAAGGGAGACAACAAGAAAACCGCTCGAGAGACATGGTCTCTATAATGGCTTCATCAAAAGTAAATATTTCCTTTAAAGGATCCGAAGAAGCACAATCTCCAAGCCAAGGGGTATGAGCATACGAGTCAAGAGCTCCGCTTAAAGAAGCAGATTCAGAAGGAGGAGTCGATACAGAAACAAGCTCGACGTAGTTGAGTTCGGTGGGACTCAACGGCATCTCATCGCCCCATGATTCTATCTGGTCAACGGGGGGAAGGACCCAAGGATCAGAACAAACCAAAATCATATTGATAGAGGCGAGGTTTGGAGGTGGGAGTGAAAAGACACCCATGAGGGTAGGATCTTTAAAGAGCCCAGCTCCCACACTCTCCAATGGAATAGAGGTATGCTCCACAAAAGGCAGGTTGCCTTCGGAAGAGGAAGCGAAGAAAGAGAGCTGGTCTACTATGACAATTTTCCCCTGATGAGGGAAACGAATGACACGAAATAGAGATGAAGCCACGACATGCATGGCATATGTCCAGCTCCGGCCCAAAAGGAGGTTGTAAGTAAGATTAACATCAACGACTGCAACTTCCACTTCAATAGTCTTCCCTTCCAAAGTAATAGGCAAGCGTTGGAGGATACCGTAAGGGCGAGATTATTTCTCGTCAAAGGCTTCCAAGGTTGTAGGAGACTGACTCAAAGTCGGAGACCCAATAGCCTTCCAACAAGAAACATACATAATGCAAGTTGAAGCGCCTTCATCAATAATCGTACGATGAATCATTTTAGAATTGATGATGACCTGGATAAGGAAGGCAATCTGGTGAGGTAGTCTCGGTACATGGCTCTCGAGATCAAAAGTAATCAAATCTGAGTCGGTCGGGTCGATGCCACTGATGGCCAATAGCAGGGACTTCCTCTAGGGGGGGCAGCTCTGGAGAACTTCTAGAGCGGACATAGCTGACAGAGCCTAAGCTAAGTCCTCAACGATGCTGTAGTGCTGGGCAGCATGAGCATTAGGGTTGTAAGAAGATCTATGGAGTACACCTTTAGGAGGGGGTCGAATAGGCATCTTAGTGCTAGGTCTCTCGATATGGAGCGGACCAGAACTGGACGGAGGAGCGCTTGAGGGGACCTCAGTCTCTTTCCCGGCAGGTGACGGATATTCCTTTGCTCGAGTCATAATGTGAACAGGAATCGTTCCAGCGATGAATACTTGGGAACCAAAGGGAGAAGAAGATGAGGATGGGTTAGCCACCATTTGCGTTTGTTGTGAGGGGAAAGGTTCTTTCAGCACCGCAGGAGTCCCAGGAGCGCCTTTCAATAAACAACTAACTTCGGACCGCCTTGGGCAGTCTTTGGTATAGTGATCCTCATCGCAGATAAGACAAGGATACTTCGGTTTACGTTTGGCTCCTTCCTCGGGTGGAGGTTTAGGGGAGTCCTACTTGGGTTGATCAGATTTATTTTTCACTTTCCCCTTCTTCTTTCCTTTCGAGGCTTTATCCGCCGTGGTGGACCGAACGGCGTTAACCTCGAAAGTATTTCCAGAATTAGACACACCCTGAGAAGTATTTTCGTTCGAAGCACTCGATTTTTGCTTCCCAGGGTTCGCGAAAGATTTCTTAGAAGGTGGATTTACAGATCCAATAACACCGTCAACAGATGGCTTTGGCGGAGCTTTGGATGTTCTGGGTCTCGGGGCGTTAGGCAAATAATCATATAGGGTACCAGACTGGGAATAAACTAAGTCGAGGTACTGAGCACACGCAATAGCCTGCTCTTCAGTTACACAAGCTCCCATAGCAATGTCTCGCGCGATCGCCGGGACAAAGGAGGTTGTAAACCAATCGGTTAGGAGCTGATCAGGAATCCAGAACTTGATCAAATGAAGGTGCCGTCTCCATTCATGTATATGATCGGATATGTGCGCGGTCGTGTCCTGTTTAAGAGACTTGAGGAGATGCGTTCCCGTCTCATACCGAATGGGCAACTAAAAATGAGTTAGAAATGCCATTTCCAACAAGTTAAAATCTTGAAAGGATCCGCGAGTTAGCTCAATATACCACTTAGCAGCAGAGCCAGTGAGAGTCCTTTGGAAAAGGTGGAGCCAGATTGAATCGTCAAGCCACGAATTTGACGAACACCAAAGGTGATAAGTCATAACGTGGGTTTGGGGGTCTTCTCCAGCTTTGCCATCAAATTTGGGACAATCACCGGGAATCTTGGTTGGAACTGGTGGCCAGAATGGATTATGAAGGATAGGATCATTAGTCAATTTGGACAGGTCCGGCAGTTCTAATGTTGCTAAGAAGGGTAACTGAGGATTGAAGGACATCTGTGGCCGTGGATAAGAGGTAGTACCAGGGTTCCAACCAGTTGTTGGTTGCCCCCATTGATTTTGTCCGGATGAACCTGGCCCATAGGGGTTATGTCTGTAGGGATTATGTCCATAGGGGTTATAAACTGGACGGACCTTGGACTTGCCCCCCAGCACCCCATTGATTACCGACTTGACCTGTAGGAACAACATATTGTTGCTGGTAATTCTGATAAGGAGTGACCTGCATTTGTTGATCATTTTGGTACGGGGCAAACTAAGCTTGCCCCTGGGGTTGCTGGTAACCATAAGGTTGTTGGGCTCCATACTGAGCCTAGGGACCAGGCTGCGCTTGATAAGAAGGTTGAGATTGAAACCCACCTTGCATCTGAAGACCAGTTGGGGTCTGGGGCCCAGCCTGGGGCTGAAAACCGGGTTGAGCTTGAGAAGCAGTAACCATTTGCATGCCCGGTTGAGCAGGCCCAGAGAGATGTCCTTGAGAGGATTGAGATTGGGCCATCTGGCCGGAAGTTTGCCCTGGTTTAGTTTGGGATTGACCCACTTTCCCAGAAGGTTGAGCTTGTTGGGTGTTGGGTTGTCCTTGCGGAACAGATTGCTGAGCGGACTGGACGGTTGGTTGACCTTGAGGTTGACAAGACTGGGCAGTGGGTTGGCCTTGCTGTACGTAAGGCTGACCAACCTACCCAGAAGGGTACCCCTGCTGGATCCCAGGTTGTCCTTGTTGCATATAAGGTTGTCCTAGATTTCCATAGGGTTGACCAAAAGGGTATCCCTGCTGGACCCCAGGTTTTCCTTGTTGCATATAAGGTTGTCCTGGATTTCCAGAGGGTTGCCCAAGATAAGTGAAAGACGGACCACCATAGGCCGAAGGTTGTCCCTGAAAGGGTTGTCCTTGTGGGCCTCCAGGCTACCCTAGATAAGATTGCCCGTAATACTGCTGCCCATAAGAAGGCTACGTGTAAGACGGCTGACCTTGATAAGATGGTCCTTGATAAGACGGTCCTTGATACGACAGTCCTTGATCCGAAAGGGGTGCTTGGCAACCACCATAATGAGTGGTACCCCAAGCAACACTTAACGAGACTGAGACCTCAACCGCAGGCTGAGATGGCAAGGGTCCAATATAAAGATGATGTTGTACGGGGTCATAATAACGAACTGGACCTTGCGCGCCCAGATTCTGGACGGCTTACAAATACTGATTGTATGCCTCCCCTGCTGGAATGGAACCAGAAGAAGGTGGGGCACTAAGTGTAGGACCGACAACTCCAGATGTAGGTACCGACTGGCCACTATTTACTGAATCGTGGGACGGACCAGCAACAGTAGTTACAATCGAAGATGTCGTAACGGCACTAACAACAGGTGCTGAAGACGCTACACAAATAGTCGGAATAGTCGAGACTGAAGTGACAACTGTATTGTGAATTTGAGGAATAAAAGATCTCGTAGTGGGAGTGATGTTGTGATCCCACATGGTACCCGAGGAGGAGTTCCTAGAACCCATAACATCCCTCAAATCCCTATAGCATAAGGGCAACATGACACCGAGAGGGGTGACACTAAAAGGTGGGGTTACGGCCGAGATAGGAGTTTCGACACTCGTCACAACGAGTGTTTCACTCGCGATGGGAGATGTGTCATCCATGTCAGAGGAAGACATTGGGACAGAAACACCAGTAGGAGTAAAAGGAGTATCTTCTTCGGAAGGCTCCCAAACAGGGTTCTAATGTAGATCGTCAAAATTGTCTTCTGGAGCGCGAGCGTTCAGCGGTTGGACACTCGGAATAACAGGGAAAGTGTCACTACCAACCAGTGTCTCAGGAGCAGCAGAAGAAGGAGACCCTTGGTCACTAGGGATGGGAGACGGGATCGATGATTCCGCCAGGATGATTCGATTCAAAAAATCCTAGACAAACTAACGAGAAAAGACCCTACTCAAACTAACACAAACAAGATCTAATAGGGTAAGTGTGAACGTGGCCGAATAAATTTTAAGACACAAGGACATAACTTGACCTTTTCATCTTTAAAGAGTCGAGAAAAGGACAAAAAGATGACTCTAGTCGCCTTCGAATGTTTAATGAGCCCAAAGTGACAAATGCTCAAATGAGCCTTTTCTTTTAGGGAGTCTGAAAAGGATAAAAAAGTGACTACTCTGGAGAACTAGGCAAAAGGTTTACCAGACAATCTGTAAAACTGCATAACACCTTGGCAATCGTATGAAAACCAAGGACTTTCCGTACGCCAGTCAATCTTCCCGAATGCTATGTTCGGTGTGTTATGGGTTGTAAGGCGGCAGACATGGCTTCCTGTGGATAAAGGATGATAACCTAGTGGGGTCTCCCCATATACTCGATGGTATGTGGGAGCACAAGTCCGTACTAGACCACAATTGAGTCACAAAAGGAGGAATCACCCAACCTTGAGTAGAAACAAAAGTGACTAGGTTTAACGACGCCGGAGCACGTCTCTAGCCTAAACCTCTAAAAAGTGTGTGTTATGTTCCAATGCATTGTTAGATTCATTCAGTTCATTTTAAAGTTGATCTTGTATTAGGTTTCAGTTTTCAGGCCTTACCGTATGTAATGTCTCAAAATTCCCTAGATGCAAACTATATGCCAAAATATGTCATTTCATTCGATGAATGCTAATTACGAGAGGGTTTGAGAGCTTTCACACAAACGAAATGATCACAAAACAACAAGGAACCTCTCTAATGCAGCTAATGGAAATTAACAAACTTTTCTTCAAGATCACTAATCACTAATCACAATGAAAAGCTCTAATTCTCATTAACTAATGCAAAGCAAAAGAGATTTTTTCTTTTATGTTGATGGAAAAATGCACTAAACAAACTTTGATAAATGATAACAAACAAATTCTACTCAATACAAGCACATTTAGATCCCTAAATCACAAAGCAAACCTCCAAAGAACGAGAAAAATCCCAAAGACACCAATGAGCCATGTAATCTAGGCTCAAAGCAAAACAAAGCGGAATTCAAGTGAAAACGAAGCAAGTCACCCAAATAGCACAATAAAATGATTTACAACCACCAAACAAGTGCAAGGGAGTAATCAGGGAGTCGACTGGACCAATAGAAGACCAAAAACACCTGAGGAAGGCTCGACACACAAAGCCACTAGATGCCCTAGGGCTAGACATGTGAAATCGATGGAAAAGAGCAAACACCCAAAGGGTAAAGATCAAAGCCAGTCAAACAACACTCCAACACACTCAAGTAGTCGAGAAAAGGTACCCAGAACAAAAACCAAGCTCGGGAGGCTCAGAACCAAGCAAACTTCAAAAGTTCCCAGGCCTGGCGCGACTGTCAGGCTGTAACTAGCGCCTTTCAGGGATTGGCGCGGGTTGTCAATGAGCAACAAGCGCCAATTGGCGCGACTGTAACGCTATAAAAGCATGCCAGTCAAGTTTTCTATGCAAAAATAAAAACAAGCAAGCCAAAGCTAGGCCAACAGTAACCAGGTACACCAAGGGGCGAGAAGCAGCGCAAGAGCTCAACCCAGAAGGCTAACCAAGCAGGAAAAACCAAGAAACAACCAAGAAACAAGGCAAGTTCCAAGCCGTTCAGTTCGTAAACCAAACCAGAGATGGACTAAAGTGGCGTTGATCTACTTTGCTAATGCAGAGCAATAGCATTTCGAAGGCTATCTGGCTGTACTTCAGGCTCCGTCTAAAGTTTACAAATCAAACAACAAGACAAAAAGCCAACTCCCCAGTGGAGTCGCCAAATTTTTGTGGAGGTAAATCCCCTCTGCGGATAGAGGCGATCCCTACTAGCCCAAATTGGGTCTAGCGACAATCAAACAATGCTACCACGCAAGTTCCTAATTGCAAATTAAATACCAATGATGAGGGCCTACCTGGATTCCAACGCTAGTACTTGTAGAAGAGTCGATGCTCCCGTTCTTTTACTCTGGCCGGTCACGATCCCCACGATCTCCGTGAATGGACACCTGCACATGCAAAGAACGACAAAAACACAAGCATAAAATCTAATAGATGCAACCATATATCAGTCAGAAAGGATATAACTCATCATCATTACAAAAGACAATAAGAGTGGAACCATAATGATAGTCGTCTATTATTGATAAACAAAGAAGAATACAACCATAGTTCTGATGTCAAAT
>APFE031537493.1:103867-126075 GCA_000404065.3 Pinus taeda | reverse complement strand
TCTTGCAAAGCTTGTTGGGAATGGAAACAAGCCTCTCTCTCCTTGGTTATTTGGGCAAGAATCTCCTTACTTTAGATTTAGCCTTATGGGAATGAAGAAGGCTTCTTGCAACATGAACTTGACAATTCTCAATCTTTGGAATTCTAGAACTAGCTTGTCAAAGGCAAAAGGAAAGGCTTTTATAGATAGATGAGAAGGAGATAGGATCATCCACAATATTCATGGGATTGACTTTATCACTAAGAAGCTTCCATGAGAGGTGGAAAACCACTTCCCCTCTATGGAGATTTGAAGCCAAACCAAACCAACTCAAGATAGATTCAGTTTAGGAGTGGGTTAAGAAGAATCTTCGGATGTTGGTTTGTTAAAAACACTACCCATTTTGGCTGGCGCGAGTGCGACTCTGAGACAGAGCGCCTGCTGGCGTGCCCTCTTTGGAGGATTTCCCCCATTGGCGCGAGTGATGCACAGTGAAACCGCACCAATGGAAAAAGGGTTGTTTTTATGGGTTTTTTGCAGAAGATGTCTTCAGGGCAAATGAAGTTCATACTTAGGGGAATACAATGCAAGTGTTTCCAGGTCATGTCACTTCTCACAGGTCCCGGAATGAGTCCTCCAAGGTGTGGGAGAAGGGGTAACAGGGACGATGACAAATTGATGTGTAACACAGAGAATGCCCATTATTGAAAAATTATCGTGGGGGTCAATTTGATGGGGGAATGGAGGTTTTGTCGAATGGTGGTGTTAATTTGGGTATGGAAACTTCTCCCATCAGTAGTGACAAGGATCTCCTAAGAGGCAGTCGGGGCCTATCTCTATCAAATCTCCATAGGCATAGAATGATGAAAGGGATCCTATGGAGAGACAGAGGTCTTTAGGCTCACCTTCTTCTATCTCAGGTACACCTTCCTTATCCCTCCTTACCTCTGATAATATCTTTTTAAATTCTTCGTTATCTATGCCGATGTTCATGTCAAATTTGGGGGTGGGTACCTTAAATTTGTCTCTTGGAGCTATCACATGTCTAATTGAACCATTACATGCTTGCTATCCAATCCCATGTTCCTGAATCAGAAGAAATATCTTCTGATTCCTCGGGGAAATTTAGATATAATCTTCGGTCCAGTGCTAGACCGCCTGATTGACATTTATCTTTGTCTATCTCTGGTGGGGGTTTGGGTCAAATATCCCCTTCTAATATATGAACATCCCTTGGCGACGATAGTCCCACATTTCCAAAGCTATCATTTAGGCTAGCCATGACATTATGGCTAGGCTCCAACTCTCTCTTGATGGGGTCCTTAGAGGAAGACATGCCCCGGTCCCTGTAACCAAATGAAGTGGTTATCATTTAAATGTAGAGGTTTTTCTAGTTCAACAAAAAAACTAGATTTGCGACACCCGGTGGTGTCAGACAAGATTGATATAATTTTTCTACATGAGACTTTGGGACCCAATTTTGATATAGTAAAAGCCCTAGAAGGAATGTTTAGGGGTTGGGCATTCTATGTGATTGACACTTGTGGTAGATCTCAAACATTGCCACTTGATATAAATTGTAGAATTGTTAGACTCATGAGCATCTGCGGATGTGAGGGAGTGATAGTGGGAGATATTTTCTCGAAACTGGGGCATGAGATTAGAATGGTGAATATATATGGACCTTGTGTGGATAGGTTTTTCTTCTAGAACACATTGATGAACAAATTCTTTATGCAATCAAATAACTTGATTATTGGGGGAGACCTAAATTTTTCCATGGGAATGGTGGAAAGTTAGGGGGGTCATTTGCAACCTGATTCCCTTTCAGATTTCCTTACTTATGATTGAATCAAATAACCTGGTAGATTTTGACCTGGCTAAGCTCAAACCCACATGGATAAATCATAGAGTTGGTGAGCATATGGTCTCTCAATGTCTGGATCGCTTCTTGTTGTGGGTATCACCATTGGAGAAAATCCCTCTTTTCAGACAATGGATTGGAATCGGGGGAGCGTTCGATCATTTTCCTATTTACTTAGAGTTGGTTGGGGACTCCCGTAAACCTAAGGCCGCTTTTAAATTTAATTCAGTGTGGATGAAAGATGAAGAATCCGTTAAGATGGTTTGTGAGTCTTGGAGGAGTGTTGCACTCATAGGTTATGGATCAACATCTAAAGGTTTGAAGGAGAATTTGAGAAACCTTAAGATGAATACCATTGAATGGGTAAAATCGAAAAATAAAAGGGAGGAGGAGTCCCTGCGAGCTATTGAAGAGGAATTAGGGCATCTTGAGCAACCTGGTGGGGGGTACGATAGCAATGACACAAAATTAATAATTATTCAACTTGAGTCTAAAAAGCAAAGGATACTTAAGGAAAGAGAGGAAACATGGAGACTGAGGAGCCAAGCGATTTGGCTACAAGTAGGGGATGAAAATACTATTTTTTTCCAGCAATGTGACAAAGGCATAAGAGTTATCAATATTATCTGGTCATTGCAAGTTGAAGGTGACACTAGAGCATCAAACTTTAGATAATTGGAAAATATGGGGGTAACACATTTCGTGCACTATTTGAAGCCCCTTGGGAGGCATCTCTTCCAGAGATTATATAGATTGCATGATTATTTCCAAAATTTGTTGATGAAGATTCAAATAAGGAGTCGTTGACCCCTGTTACCACTGGAGAGTTAGAAGTTGTACTCAAAAGGTTTAAAAGGGACAAGATTCTAGGTTTTTTTTTTTTTTTTTTTTTGGAATTCTATGATATAAGAAATGACTTGATTAAGGTAATTGAAGAATGCAGAACTTTTGGAAAAATGTTCGAAGCTTTCAAATCCACATTTTTGCATTGATTCCAAAATCGAACGATCCAATGAATTTTAATGACTACCGACATATATCATTATGCAATTATATATATAAAATCATAGCTAAAGTGATTGCAAATTGTCAGAAGCCTATTTTATCGCGTCATATTTCAAAGGAACAATTTGCTTTCCTGGAGGATCGCCAGATCCATGAGGCCATAGGAGTGGCACAAGAAGAATTGCACAACCTAAAAACAAACAAAATGAAAGATATGATACTTAAGATTGACTTATCTAAGGCATATTATAGAACCAACTGGATTTACATAATAATTATTCATGCACATCTAGGATTCCATGTCGGGTTCATAGATTATATCACATGTTGTATAACATCAGTATCATTTGCAGTTCATCTACAAAAAGTAGGTGATTCAATTGAATGTTCACGACTAGATGAGCTCTGGACAAATTTCCTCTTTGCCTAGCATCTCCATCAATCTACTAAGGCCTACAGGTATCGGAACCGCAAATATAAAATCTCAAATTTGTTCGGGAAGGCTACAATCCATTTATCAAAATCAAGCAAATCTCAAATTTGTTCAGGAAGGCTACAATCCATTTATCAGAATCAAGAAAATCTCAAAATTGTTTGGGAAGGCTACAGGTATTATAATAAATCAACAAAAATCCATTATTTCAGCTACTGGGTGTTCTGGGGAGGAAGTATTGTATGCACTCGTTCATTTTCCTTTTCAATCAGTTGATTTCGATGATCAATTAAAGTACTTGGGATTTCGATTAAATCCAAATGATTACAGGAAGACTGATTGGACGTGGCTGATAGCCAAAATTGAGAAGAGACTCAATTCTTGGAGCCATAGATGGTTGTCTAGGGCTGGGAGATTAGTTTTGATAAAATCTGTCTTAGAGGCCATCCCAGTCTTTTGGATGGCTCTGGTATGAACTCCAAAAGGTATACTGAATATTATCCAAAAGCGTTGTTGTGCTTATCTATGGCGTGGATCAAAAGAGGGCCAAAATTTCACATGGATTAAATGGGAATGTATTTCCCTTCCCAAGAAATGGGGGGGATGGGGGATTGAGAATTTATTTTGCTTTTCAAGGGATATCACTACAAAGGTTGGCTAGAGATGAATCACTACCAAAAATATCTAGACATAAGTGGTTTCCAAGAAATATATCTACCTGTTATCAGTGGAAGAGTGGATCAGGTCCCAAAACAAGAACAAAGCAAATATATCTTCGATCTAGAAAGTTGTATTGGCATCCTTCGATATTGTGGAATCTGTACCAACATGGAGAATCAATACAAGTGAGAGGATACGTATTGGGATTGATCCTTGGTCTGGCAGTGGCGAAAAGTATCATCTTCCCCCTGATCTTGTCCAATTCTTATCTGGACATGGAAAAACATTGATAAATCATATCTTCGACCCGGTTAATACTTCTATATGGGGTTAAGGTTGGTTAAATGCATTGGCATTAAATATGCCAAATCATTGGCATCAATCATGGAGGGATTATACTACATCTTATCACTTTCTCATGTTAGATTGACATATCAAGAAGATGAACTTATATGGGTACATTCAAAAGGAGGACAGTATAACCCAAAAGAGGGTTACATGGTAGCATTTGACCATAAGAAACCAGAGGACATATCCTAGCGGTGGAATATCATATGGAAGCTGAAGAGTCCCCCAAAAGAAAAATTGCTTTTTTGGTGCATTCTATCAAATAAAATTCCTACGGAGGATAACCTCAAGAAAAGAGCCTTCCAGGGACCTTCGTGATGTGCATTATGCAATTTATCAAAGGAATCCGTTGACCACTTATTCCTTCAATGTCATGCCACAAATTAGATTTGGAATGTGATTTTCCTCTCATTAAATATACAAAATAGGTGGCATGGTAGGCATGTGAATGAGGCTTGGTAAGGTTGGTTTCAGAATGTTTGTGACAAAAACAAAGGAATATCCTGATTCTCATTTGTTGAGCCATCTGGATAGGTCGAAAAAAAATAAAAATAAATAAATAAATTGAAAATCGGATTTTCATGCCTGATCTTCTTGCGGCACATGTGCTTTCTATTTACAATCTCATCTCAGAACATAACCAATCTAGACCCACTCATAACATATCTATTGAAAATATCGACTAATCCTAGCCTTGGGCCAATTTTGATGGCTCTGCACAACAAGGATGATGTGGTGGGGGTGTTGTAGTATATATCAACAACGAACACTTTTATGAGATGAAATTTGGTCTTGGCATGGGCACAAACAATTGTGTTGAACTATACAGTTTGAATCTAACTCTTCTCTTTGCCATAGAAAAGGGATGCCGACATTTGCAAATATTTGGTGACTCAAAAGTTATCATTGATTGGTTCAATTAGACATCACGCTATCACACACACACACTCAGGAATCTGTTGGATGATACATATATGATTAAAGCACAATTTGATTTTATTTCTTGCACTCATATATATAGGGGAAGGAACACAATTTCTGATCAACTTTCCAAAGAAGGTTCGCAGCAAGACCTTGGCACTTGGATGATCGTGGAGCACATAGGCGCATAACATTTCCCATATTATCATTGTTCATTCATAGAGCAGGCTGACAGAATAGAAGACTTGGCTTGACAATGATGAACAATAGATGCAATTTTGAAAATACTTCTATCATATAACAGAAACATCACAGTACTTAGTGAACTTTTTGTGGGAATATATATGCATATATTTTTGGATTGTATGTACTCTTTAGAGAATTTTTACACTCCGTTAATTGGTGCATAATCATAAATCTGATTTGAGACATCTACAAACAATCATTTTGGGATATGCTTATCAACATTTGCTATATGTGATTTTCACTATTTTATTAATGAAAATTACGATTTTTCCTTTGGGAAAAAATATATAGGAGTCTAAAGGGTCAAAATATAATTAGGCCTACATAACAATAATAATGAAAGGGAACAACAATAACCATAGTGGGCTTCTATGGGGCACAACAATAACAATATGGGGGCTACATTAGTGTTATAGAGACTTAACAATTTTAAAGTGAAATGATATTTGATCCCTCTCGACACTTGGCAGATCCGGAGTTAAGATCGATCTAAGCTAGTTATAGAGCACTCCAAGCATCTCATCCTCCTATCAAACCACCACGACACTTTGTTACACTTCCCTACACAACAAAATGAAGATCTTCCCATTCTCTACTCAACAGTCCCTTGAACATATTCTTCCCTTTAATTACTTGTCAATGTAGAAAGGAGGCCAAATATATTAAATGCCTTTTGGGAATAGCATGGAAGAATATCACTTGGCTCTCAAGCATCAAATGAGCAACAAGTAGACGATGGTTGAAGGCTTCCTAACTTTCCAAAAATCTGTGCTCACCTACATCCCTCTATCTCTTCCCTGAGGTTTGCGATTCCTCTTTCTCCATCTTGGTTTGGTTCATGAGTAACAATGAAAAATGCAACATGAGATGTGCAACACATGAACACTAGGATGAATAACCATCCAAATGGAAGCAATGGCTCTCTAGAGAAAGGAGGGGAAAAAGTCTCATGAGGGAGGATTGTTTACACATCATCTCATGCATATTGTACCCAGATTTAGACCTTGAAAACCAAGGGAGGTAACATTCCTCACTAGCCACCACATGCATTCAAATGATTGTGTTATGAAACCAGCTCACAAAAAGATAGAAAAGAGAGATAAATGCCTTAGAATTCAGCCTCTTTGAGGGAGCAACCTCCTTTACATTACACAAATGAACAATTCTTGGATGATACAAATGACAAAACCTCCTTTCTATATATAGGAGTCTAAGGGGCACAATATAACCAAATCCGACCTAACAATAATAATATATGGGCACAAAAATAACAATAGTGGGCTTCTATGGGGCACAATAATAACAATATGGGAACAATAAGGGCACAACAATAACAACAATGGATACAATGACAATAGTAATGGGGGAATCACTAGTATTATAGGGACCTAACATGCCCCTCTCCTTCAAAAAAGTGTTGTCCTCAACACTTGAGTAGTTTTGGATGCTTCTGTATTAAATTCTCACCCTCTCATGTGGAATCTTCTATGGATAAGTTCTTCCACTTGATGAGATACTCTGAAATTGATCAATTTCGTAGCTGTCGAGTTCTTGTTTCTTTGACTGCTTCAGGTTCCAATATGATTTTTCCTTCCTCATCAAGTTATGGCAATATTGTTTGAACTGGGAGCTTTTCATCTATAACCTTATTTAAGCATGACACGTGGAAAGCTGGGTGCACTCGGGAAGCTGCAAGAAGCTCCAATTTGTATGCCATAGTACCTATCTTTTGCAACAACTTGTATGGGCCATAATACTTTAGTGATGATTTATTATCCTTCTTAGCTTGTTTGAGGGGCATTTGTTTATATGGTTGTAGCCGTAGGAATACCCAATCACCTAAATCAAAACTTCTTTTGCTGCGATGTTGATTTGCATGTTGTTTCATTCTATTCTGCGCCAAGGTGAGGTTATCCTTTAAGAGTTGGAGAACTTGTTGTTGATACTCGATGCGATCTTCCATTGCTTGAAACTTGGAATTTTCTCTTAAATATGATGTGATGGATGGTGGATGATATCCATAAAGTGCCATAAATGGGGTCATTTTTGTTGCAGTATGGAAGTGTTATACCACCATTTAGCCAGAGGCAACCATTTGACCCATTATGTCTATTTATCAGATACAAAGCAATGAAGATATCCTTCCAAACATTTTTTTACTTTCTCAGTTTTCCCATCAGATTGAGGATGATAAGATGAGCTATGAGCTAACTGCATACCAAGACAAGAAAATAATTTTGTCCAAAAATTTCTGGTGAAAATGGGATCTCTATCACTTACAATAATCCTTGGGTTTCCATATAGCTTTTGAATTGTTTCCATAAATGCAGTAGAAACTATACTCGCTTTAAATGGATGAGATAATGCACAAAAGTGTGCATACTTGGTAAGTATGTTCACTACCACCATGATAACACTCTTTCCTTTGGACTTGGGTAAACTTGTGATAAAATGCATTAAAACCTCCTCCCAACGTTGGCCTGGAATGGATAATGGTTGTAATAGTCATGGAGTCTTAATTGTTTCAACTTTATTTTGTTGGCAAACCAAACATTCTGCCACAAACTTTTGAATATCCAATTTAAGGCCATCCCAAAAAAAATCCTTCTTGATATGTCCTTCTATATTGATAGTTTTAGGAGTGGTAATTCCAACCAATGCATTACAAGATATGGTTAGATTCATTTCTTCTTTCTCGATGTGATCTTTCACTTCTTGAACCTTTTTCTTCTTGATATGTCCTTCTATCTTGAGAGTTTGAGGAGTGGTAATTCTTTCAAATGCTTTACAAGATATGGTCGGATTCATTTCTTCTTTCTCTGGGGTGGGTTCTTGGTGTATATCCTCTCCTTTTGATGTTTCTTGATCCTTTTCTTCCTCCTCTTCACAATCTATGTAAAATAATTTCTTCTCACACACTTATGACCTTTAGTGTATTTTCTATCACAAATGTAACAAAGCCCTTTTTCTCTTTTTTCTTCGAATTGTTGTCATGTAAACCTTGTAGGTTGTGGAAGGCTAGGAGAAACAACACTTCCATATTTATAGTTGTGAGGGGTAGACTTCCTTGTTGCCATAATTTTTCTTTCCACTTTTCTTTCCAACCTGAATGCCTTCTCTAATGAATCAAGTTCCCAAAGACGAACCTCATGTTGAATTTTATCCTTTAAATTCCCTATGGAGAATGAGTGAAGGAGGAAAAAATCAGAAAGGCACATTTGCTGAGGGCATTGCGCATTGGCACTTGCTGCTATGCGTTTGGCCAGAGGAGCCTGGAAAACCCTAGGGGTGCCAAAACATCATTTCCTTCATCTGCTCAAAGCCACAAAGTCTTAAACTACCTACATTCAACAAGTAAGTGGCCCGAAATCTCTTTTTCTCCATCAATTAAGAAAAGTAGCACTCTAAAATTTGAAACCCTAGAAAATCTCCCTTGCATGCTTCCAAAATCACTTCTTTGATCAAAGTTGCAATATTTCTTATACTTTGTCACCTTCCAATCACCCTCACTATATTTCACTCCACCTCCTCACTGTTTCACTCATCTTGGCATATATATTAGTTCCTCAAGTTTTCACCTATAAAGCATGGCAGAATACAGTAGTTCAGAAGAAGGTGAAAGACAGCCTAGGAGGCCAACCAAGAAAGGAGGGAGAATTATTATATTTGAACCCACTGATACAACAGAACTTATGGCATCACCACTTGCAGTATCATGTTTCAGGCACATGGGTTGTTTAGAGTTTTGCCAAAGGGTTGAGACGATGAATTTTCATTAGCAGTTAACCAAGCAGTTCATCCTCAATTTTCAAAACAACCAGGCCACTTTAGCCGAGGTCACATTCACTATATCTTGAGCCATCATATCACAAGCCACTGGAATTCCAAATGCAGGAGAGAAATGGTTCAAGCAGAAAGAGCTGCATCACAGTTTTTATAAGCCATATCTTAAAACAAGGTTCATAAATGATAAGAAGAGAATTTTCCATTTCTCTTATGTTTTGGACAAGTATGTGCCATTGATGAAGATCATCATGAGGTATTTCACATGTGAGGGCAAGTTTTCCCAACTATACTCATACCACATCAGGCTTCTCATGCACTTTACCAGGGTAAGAATGCTCAATTTTCCATATTACCTTTTTCAGGAGTATTGACAAGATGACATATATTTCTCAGAAAAGGGACCATCTCATTAGATGCATAGTATTTTCCATCATTCTCTTAACAAAATGATAGTCCTCCATCACTTTTATCAACTAGGCATTACTTGGGAGGCCTTCATAGCTAATGAAATATTCAATGAACCACATACTCAGCTAGCTCCCCGCATTCCTCCATCATCCTCCACTCATCCATATACTTCTTCTCATCCACCACAACCTTCTTGTCACTCATCTTCAACAGGTCATTCTTCACTAGACACCTCCACACCATCTACATCACCATTTCATGTAGCCATTCATTCACCCACTAGAGATCATGACAGTGATGTGGGACACGATGAGCATAATGACAATGAGGAACATGATGTACACACTGAGCATGGTCATACTAATATACCACAGATGAGAAGTTTGTAGCGATTTGCTTTCACCTATCAGAGGGGAAAGAGGTAGGTGTTTACCCCACGGAAAGTGGGAGGGGCCTTGCCTTCGTCATCAGCATTATAGGTTAAAGGGAAGGAGAAATGGTAGAGGAAGTAGAGGTCAAACAACAACATGAAGAGCATGACATTGAAAAGGAATTTCTCCTTGTGGACACTAGTGATGAGAAGGGAAACAAATATCCTCGAGCTGCCTTAAGAGTAAAGGATGCCAAAATCAAGGAACTTGTGGTTAATTCACAAAAAGCCCAATATGTTATCTCCTTTTATGAGCAAGAGAACAAGCAGCTAGAGGATAAGCAGGAGTTGATGCAAATCAAGTACATCAAGGCAAAGACAGAAGCTAAGAAAGCCACATTTTAGCTTGAAGAGGCTTATGGATATTATGGAGAGCTGGATGATGAACAAGGAGAAAGAAAAAGGCCAAGAACAAGAGGATTAAAAAAGGCCTTAGAGCTTGAAAGACAAAAAGAGGCAGAATTGGAGGAGCAGCTCACTCAAAATGAGCAATTGATCAAGGACATAGCTGAAAACAAAGAGTCTTGGCTTGAGAAAGTGAACACACACTTGGATACCCTCTTGGACAAAGCAAACAGAGATGTGGAGTTGCAAAGGAAGATGGCCAAGTATTATGCAAGGATAAACCAAGTGGCAAGGAGCAAGCTCAAAAGAGCTCATGAGAAAATTGACAAACTGACCAAGCAAGAGGAGAGGAGGAGACTTGACATGCTTGCTAAGGCATCCCTACATGCCTCTAATCTTTAATTAGTCATAAAAACAAATTTGTGGGCATGATGGATCATTTTTGAGTTTGGAAGAAGTTGCTTTGTTTTTCAGTCCATTGTTTGCACAGTCATGGAAGGCAAACGTGTAGTGCCATAGGCGCTACGCTCTTTTTTGAGGCATCTAATCAGCCAAAGGCCGACATTTTTGGGTTTCTAGTGATGAGTACATACACCATGTACTTTTTCTAAGGATTTGGAGGAGAACTGGTTGGGAAAAAGGTCAAAAAACACCCCAAAAATGACCTTTCTGCCCTCTTTTTGACTTGGGCGTTGCACACTGAGCAGTGTTGGGAGAATTGATATTTGACAGGGAAAATGAACTCCAAATGAATAAATTCAAGATGTTCTTGAAATTATATAGGCACAACTTGCCAACAAGCTATTGTGGGCCTGATTTGGACATCAAGAAGGCCTCCACAAGTGCATCTGAAGTTGAAGGGCGTGCCTGGCGTTGGCACTACACACCTAGCACCGGTTCTGCGCATTTGACAAATTGTCCAGTTTTTCACTCTTTTGTCCCATTTCATTTTTACCTTGGAAAATCATGATTTTATCCTTGTAATTGATAAATTGAATGTAATTATGATGCTTCTAGAGCTTACTAGGGTAGATTCATCAGGTAAAACAAGTTCATGAGGTGTAACGTATCAGTTTGTTTGGGTTAGGGATGAGTCACTTTGACCACCCTATTTTCTTGTGAGCAATTCATATCATGTTAGAAACAACTCCTCTTCTCATGGATTCGACACCTTGAGCTTAGGATGATTTTTTTGGGTCTATATCTTATTTTTCTTTCTCATTGTAAAGGGTTGGACTCAGTTGGATGCTTATGCTTTGAGTACACATCATTTTGTACCAGTTGCAGCAGGAGATTAATGAAAAATTGCAGCTATTTCTTTGGGATCCATGTGGTATGATGCTCAGTTCAATTTTTCTTATGTTTTCATGTGTTAAAATGTATTGTTGACTCCATTTCATCATTTCATACTCTTTATGTGAATGTATACAAGTCTGAAAGGCAGAATCCATAATTTTTATTCTCTGTTTTGGGTAGACATTTCACAATCTGTGTTTTCTTCAATTTAGGAAGAATCCATGAGGTTTACACGCTATTCCTAGCTCCTCACCTATCTTTTCACCTCATCCATCAAAGCCTAAGGTTCTGATCGTTATGCCTACCTTGCCCCATCAAACACCATGCAGTTTTGACCTAATTTCCCTGCCTTAACTTTTTGGCTCCTATTGATCCAGAAAAACCCTTCAAAATCAAATCAAACCTTGTGCTACTATACCTAGCCTAATATCAGTTTCTAGATCCAGTCAATTTGGTTGAGATCCTTATGGAGAGAGCCCTCTCCTGGCCTAGTAGGGCTAGATACTTGGCTAAGCATGATTTGTGGTTACCCTGGCATTGCCTTCCTTTAGCCTGAGGTTAAATCCAGGTGATAACAGGCCGATCATGAAAAATTAGATTCTCAGAGTGTTTGATACAACTTTGATTGTCAAAATAAATAATTGTAGGATCCATCTGCTAACCAAATAACCCAACAAGGATCTTCCTCATCCAGATAGCCTCATAAGTTGCTTGACTAGCATCCAGGTACTTTGCTTCTGCTAAACTGAGTGCAACTGATCTCTACTTCCTGTTGTACCAAGAAACCATTGCTGAACCAATACTGAATATTCCCCCTTATGTTCTCTTCCTTTCTTATGAACCCCTTGCCCAATTTGCATTTTTGAATCCTTGCAGCTTCACTCCCTCTATCAGTATGTACTAAAGACGAAACTAATTGGTGCCTCTGAGGTATCTCAACACATGTTTAGTTGCCTTCCAATAGAGTTTGGTTGGCTTAACCATCGTTTGACTAAGTTAGTTAACTGCAAAACATATGTCTGGTTGTGTGTTCACCAAATACATAAGTGAACCCACAAGCTTCTTGTAAATCGTAGCCTCCACTACTTCAATTGAAGTAGCATCTTCCCTCCTCCAATTTCCTGCTAGAGGATTCTCCATGGGTTTTTTTCTCTCTATGTGGAACTTCTTTAGTATCACATCAGCATACTTTCCTTGAGAGACAAACATTTCCTCATCTTCTTGCCATAATTACATACCAAGTAAATAATGCATGAACCTCGGGTCCTTCATCTTGAATTCTCTTGCAAGATCCTCTTTGCAATATTTGACCAACTTCTCATCACCTGTTAGAATTAAATCATCGACATATAATACTATAATCAATAATTTACCTTCAACCACAATATGGCAAAGGTTTTCATTTGCTTCACTTTTGGTGAAGCCCAACCTAGTCAAATAGTTGTCGATCCTGGTGTACCAAACACAGGGTGCTTTTTTCAATCCATACATTGCTCACTTGAGTATGCACACATGCAACTCTCTATTAAAGGTCTCAAATCCTTTCGACTGCTCAATGTACACCTCTTCCTCAATCACTCTATTGAATAAGGTTGTCTTCACATCCATCTGTTGTATCTTCCATCCCATCTACACTGAAAGTGATAGAATATATTTTATTGAATAGTACCTTTCTATACTGGAACAAAGGTCTCCTTGTAATCAATTCCCTCCACATGAGAGAACCTTCTGGTCACAAATTTGGCCTTGTGTTTCTCCATACTCCCATCTACTACTAGATTTATCTTGTAAATCCATCGGAACTCACCATTGACTTGTTTGCTGATCTTGGGACCAGTTCCCAAACACTATTTTTGATAATTGATTCATACTCCTCTACCATCGCATCAACCCATATTGGTTGCTTCACTTCTTCCTCGAATTAAGATGGATCAATCTCTACACTCTCACTCATCAGAGCCATGTAGCCAGCATATCGATCTGGTGACCTTCTCTGCATGCGTTGTGATGTGGGTGCTCCCACATTCTCTCTAACATCATGCATCAATCTGTCAGCTTCTCTAGTGCACTTCCTTCCATCTCTGGAAGTCTCTACATAGGTGGGTGCTTCACTCTTTTCTCTTCTACATATGGATGCTCCACATCATCCTGAGGTTCTTCCTTTGGAGCTAAAAGCTCCTGATTTTCATGAAACTAAATCTCCATCTCAAAGGAACATCTCGTGGCCTTCTCGTCATCAAACTTTACATCTCTATGAACCACTGTCATCCTGTGAGATGGAAGGTAAACTCGATAATTGTGAGGCATATCAATGTACACCACAAATATTCCCAACTCAAATGTTGGTTCTAGATTTTTCATTTCATCTGTGGTAACACGACAGTGAGCTAATGAACCAAATATCCTAAAGTGTGCCACATTTGGTTTCTTACTTGAAAAATATTCTTCTGGTGTACTCATCCCAAGAATGCAATGAGGACTCTTGTTCTACACATATACAGTTGTGTTGCACGCTTCAACCCACAAGTGCAATGGTAGGCCCTAATCATGTAACATCACCTGTCTAGCTTCCACAATACTTTTTTTCTTCCTTTCATCCACCCCATTTTGTTGTGGATTATTAGGTTCTATTAACTCTCGTTGAATGCCTTCTAATCCACAGAAGTTCTTGAATTCATTTGATGCATATTCACCACTGTTATCGCTCCTGAGAGCCTTCACTTTCCCTCCAGTGTCTTTCTAAACAAGATTTAAATTCAAAAAATTTAGAGAACATCTTATGTTTCTTCTACATGAATAAAATCCAAAACTTCTGTGAGAAATCATCTAAAAATATTACATAATAGTTGTGATTGGTTGTGGAGGTTGTCGAGAACAATCCACACACATCTGAGTGAACTATTTCAAGGATTGCTTGCACTCAATTGTCCTTATCATGAAATGTGTCTTTCGTGTACTTCCCCAATGTACACCCTTTGCATGCATCTCTCTACTCTAGTATACCCTTGGGAAGTCCTGTGGAAATATTCTACATGATCTCAAATCTCTGTGGTGCAAGTGAACCAATATTCTATGCCACAATTCACCAATGTCTCATCTCTGCACCTTCTTTACTTTTGTACTAAATGTTGCACAATCTTCTACATCCCATTTTTAGAGGATCTTCCCTCGAACCTTGATCTGCTTCACTTGTCTTAAGGCTATGTAGCAAAGGAAAGCCTTTCCTTTGCTAAATATCACATTGTAGCCATGGTCCTCCAACATAAAAACTGAAACTAAAATCTTCTTTAGACCTGAAGCATACATGACATCTTTTAATGTGAGAGGAGAACCAAACTCCTTATGAAAATTAACAATATTGATGTCAGACACGTTATACATTCCATCATCTCCCATTTTGATGTGCATGTGGAGGTCCTTCTCCAAGTTAGTGAAGAATTCTTTGTTTCTTTCCATATGGAATGAGATTCCACTATCTAGATACCACATACTACCCATCACTGATGTCACCATTCAAGCAATGAGGGTGAAATCTAACTCAAATTTGAAGCAAGAGCTTCACGTACCACTACTCCTAACAGATTCTTGTTAGCCTTCTTGTGCGAACACTTCGTGGCATAGTGCCCCAGCTCATGACAATGAAAACATTTAATCTTCAACAAGACCTTATTATTGCCGCCCTAACTAGAATCCCCTTTGGATTAGAATTTATTTTATTTCCCTTTCTTCGCCTTTCTAGCTAAGGCAAAGTTATCCTCGTCATCATGATTGGATGAGGTTCCATTTCTGGTGCTCCGCCTTATCTCTTCTTGCACCAAGTCAGACCATAATCACTCCCACTTTGGTAAATTCTCCCTCCCATTTACTGAATCGTCGTAGTTGTGCCAGCTCTTGGGAAGGCCTTGAAGTGCAAGGCTGACCATATCAACTTTAAAAATTGTAATACCAACACTCCCAAGCTCATCCTGACTGTTAGGGTCCTATAATAATAGGATTCATAATTTTGAATTGGCTATGGCTAGTCTTGTAATATTGTACATACTTTTGCTTTCTGCAAAATGTTTTCCATATTAAAAATTAAAAAATGTAAAGAGCGTATGTCCTAAAAGAATAATCAAAGGACAAAAAGAAAGAAAAAGTGAAAAATATGAACCCCAAAAGAGATAAAAATAGATCATGAAAGTGTGCAAATTCAACCAATAACTTTTTACTTTACTTTGCAAAATAACATTGTGTGCACCTTGTCCAAAATGCCACAATCCATGATGATCAAATAGTTTAATCTTGACTCATTCATGCTTTAACTTTCATGTTGATAGATAGAGAATAAAGATCTAGCCAAACTATTTAATCTTGGCAGATCATTAGTTAGGTAGAAAATAATAATGAGCTCATCAGTTTAATCTGAGCCATTGGAAGTTATAAGGTTAGAATTAGATAGTTTTCCTATCAATAGAAAAGGAAATAAAGGGTTAGCAAGCTCAAATGCACCCGTTGAAATGAAGAAAAAATGTTAGGGTAAATAAAGAGTAGGTAGAAGAAGTTTTGCAAAGTGCACAAAGTTTCTAGGTCAAAAACACATTTATCATGCTTAATCCTATGTTTCATGTGCAAGAGGAGTTGAGAAAAATAAAGGATATTCACCAAGATTGTTTACTAATTTCCCCTCATTTCACTACACCCCCACATACTTATTTTCTAATTTCCCCCATTATCCCTTCATTACGTACAAATACCGTTCCCCCTCATTTTGACCTTTACCCCTTGGTTTCACACATTTCCCTCGAAATTACCCTTCAAATATCATCCCCCCTCCCCAAAACCCCTTTACCTAGTGTGAAACCCATTCCCCATTACAAATATTACTTTCCCCCATTATTAATTTCCTTTTCCCCTTAGAAAACCACAAAAACCCTTTATCCTAAGTTTTTCCTATGCCCTTGCATTATGTAATTAACGTCCCCCACTTTATATTTCCCTGATACCCTTTTTAACCCACCAACCTTGGTGCAGTTAAAAAACCCCCGCCACATAACCCATGGTCCCACCTTTATTAGCCCACTGCTTATATTAAATCCTGACATTATTCATTAATTAATTACAATTCTTTATAATTAAACCTCGGGCCCCGCCAACCACTTTCCCAACTTCGTCCTTGTAACTCAACTGTGCGATATCCCTCCGATCTCCCAACCCCAAATCCAACAGTGTAAATCCATATCGTGTGGATTCATTGTTCGGTAGTTAACAGTCCGAGAGCATGCGCGATTCGTGGTTTTGGTTGACCGTTGTTTGGCTAAGTGGCAGCACCACGTTATATCGTGTGCTCATGAAAAATACCGCCCACCATCCAAAAGTGGTGCAATGCCACACAAAACCACCTTCCCACCTAAAGGAAAAAATTCCCATTGTTCATTCAATAATATTCGCACCAAAATGTGACCATTATCAGTTAAAAGGCCAAAAAAGCCCCAATTCACTCTTTTCATTCATTTTCACTGTAAAGCTCTGCTAAGCCATTTGTGATATCCAGAACCTCTAAGTGACCAATTTACTCACCAATTGCCCCTAGAAACACTGTGGACACCAAATTAAAGCAGAAAATATCCAATTCAAGCCTTGATACCTTCTGAAACTACCATAGAACCCTGTCTGCACACCAAATCGCTAATTTCCAGATATTCTTGGAAAAACCAGAACGACCATGTGAATTTGAAAAACACACAATAATTATTGAATGGTTAATTAAATAAATTAACTAAAAAAAACTTCCTGAATTGAAGAGAAACCTACTGTACATTCTAAACCCTTTCTTACATATTGAAATTACCCTCCCACTGTCCAGAGCTCTTAAGCCTTACTTCCAAAGCCATAGAAAGCATAATTCAATTCATTAAACCCAATTATGGCTACCCAATCCTCTCTGGATGTAAGACCCTTGCAAACTGTTATCGGGAAAACTAGTGTCTGTTCAGAGCTGCTAGTCCCACTAAGACGGGTAGCTATCTTAGAAACAAACAAACTAAAGTCACTTGTGTTTTACTTTATGAGAGATAGATGAGAAAGAAGTAGAAAGTACCAACCTCACTCTTTCGCTTGGCTCCTTGTTTGTTTCCTTTCCCCTTTGATAGAATCTCACTACTCCTTCCTTACTTGTCCCACTTCAAAGAGCACCTGTAGAGTCAAAGCAGCATAATACCAACAAAGCATAGAGATCTATCGCTATAAACAATATAGGATCAGATATATATTGACCATGCAAACACATATATCAACACAATATTCAAAGATACACAAGAATATGGAGGAAAACTCAAATAGATTTATTGATAGAAGTAGTAGAAGAGAGAATTACAACCACTTGGTCTGACCCAGCGCCATCCTACCAGCATGAAAGCCCTCTTCACCTCATACAAAGCAAGATCACCCAAAAATGTCTTCAAAGAGAAACCAACAACACTTCCTTGCAAATTACAAAATTCTAGCCCTTGGATCTTTGCGATGAGGGATCCATAAATAGATGTTTGTAGGGGGGTGAGTCAACTTCTGGGATTTTGATTAGTGTCATCTCTCTGATAGTTCTTGGTTCCACTTGGAGATTTCATGATCTCTTACTCATCCTTGGGCGAATTCAGAGAAGCAAGAGTCAAATGAGTAGCTTCTAGAAGATTCTTAGGGTCTCCACCTAGCAAACTGCTTGTGTCATTTGTCTGCTCTCGCTCATCGCACCCTACAGAAGGGCTTTTCAATATGCATCACACTTTTTGCATGTGGTAGGTGAGATGCATCACACCCTTAGCACTGGGCAGTCTGTATGGTCCTGCTTTGACCAGTTTTGAGTAGTTTTTCATGGAGAACTTCTGGGAGATGATGTAATCAGCTAACCTTGCTCCTTTAGGGTATGAAACAACACTTTTAGGTACTTAGAAGCCCTTGGTTTATGGACATATATGATTGGTGTTGCAGTGCCAAAATATGTCTATAACAGTTGCCCCCTAAAGCATGAGGTCGTAAATCTTTTAATGTCGGGTGAAATGCTTTATAATGAGGATCCGATGTATTTTGAACTAGAAGGTGACCTGTAATAAGATACAATACAATACATTATCTTCATAATATTTTCATGATCTAGCTGAGGTGGGCATTCCCATGCTCAGCTTTATAAATTCATTTTCATGTACATAGGACAGAAAATCGTCTGTGTAGCAGACTGATGATTCTGGTAAAGCCATCATCCTTTGGTTTGGATGATTATCTGTGCAGCAATGATGAACATTTTATGTCTTTATTTTCCTGAATATATCGCATCCCAGATGGATGAAACTAGATCCGAGGTCTTCAAAACTCGTTCAATCTTCACCCGAAAGTACAAGTCGGTCCATGTGAAAAGATGTTCTAATGTCGGACATGGACAAACATCGCTTAATTACCAACCAATGATGTAAGCTATTAACAGGTGAGAGAGGAATCACCGATTATGATGATGACCCTCAAGGTAGTACAGTACAATTCATGTGGTGTGAATACATGAGTCGATGTCGAATACCATGCAAAATCTTTCGGTCGAAGGCCATTAATGTAAACATGTTGTCGGAAGTGAGAAACTTGCCATTGAGGCATGCAAGCTTCAAAGTACTGAAAGGGTTGTTCCTAGGTCAACTTCTTGGATAATGAGCTGATGTCGACAAGAAGTGACTCGTCGTAAGAGGGCATTAATGAATCCCACATCTACGACACAGAATGGAGCAAATGATTTTGTGGAGGTGAAAACAATCTGATGATACAAGGTTCAAGGTGGCGGTCATGAAAGATTGAAGCGTGAAGGTATTGTAGCGGATGAGACACAAGCTGGGTAGGTGAATTCTCTAAGTGACTTCTCTTGAACATACCAGCAACACTGAGATGGATTTGTAGTGTTAACCCCAAAAGTGGATGGTATGGTGGACCAATGGTGATATGACTGGTAAACGAAATAACCCAACCCAACTCAATCATGGTGATGGAGTGAAAGTGTCATGTTCAAGAGTGACCTGCTACCAATAAAGTTTCTTCAAGTTTTCTTCCCAATTTTCCCCAGTCATTTCTGATCAGTGCGTCTATAGAAATTTTGAATAATATGACACTTTTTCACAGAGATTATCCTGATTATACACTATTTTTGGAATCATGCATAATACATAACCTCCTCTACGTTGATCATCAATTTTACGGAATTAAAAAACAATCGTATGCGCACATTGAAGCATCAATCACACATATCAACACAGTATATCACAGGGAAAGCATGCAGCTAAAAACCCCCAACTATCTGTATATTATATTGATTGAGAACATGTAACAATACATAGTACAATACTCCTCACAAATACTCAGTACTATCTCCACCTGTTACACACAAACTAGCTCAGATCTGAATCAATCACAGGCTCAAATCTCCTCCGCTACTTCCTTGCCTCCACTGCGCAATCCTGCATCAGAATAGATTGCGAAGGGCTGATCCAAACTTGTATTTCCCTTGTGTAACACTACACAATCCTCACTGGCAATACTCAATACATTGATTGTGAAAATCACATGCACAACTATAGTCACAACTGACTGCTGTCTTGCCCTTTCACTCATGTCTAACACTTGTCTCCACTGAACTGTCCATGCACTGAGTTAACTGATGTATGCCTCAGTTGATTCATGAGTTATTAATTAGTGAATTAATTAATAACTAATTCACATCACTCATCACTAGTGTATTTGTTAGTTAGACTCAATACAACTAGTTCAACTAAGTCAAACTGAACACAACTCCATCAACTCCTCATTCAACTCCACCAAACTCAATCACTTGAGTTCTAACTGAAGTCCTTCATGTAATAGCTCAACTAACCCATTAGAAAAGTGTATTTCCTTTTGGCAGTTGCATGTGCCACATCTGTAGCTCAAACTGAAGTGATCCAAGAGAATAAGATAATGTTTATAGTCCAAATATTATTAAGAGCTAATAATATTCGACTGTTCTATTTTTAGCCTAGCAGTCTAAAAATAGACTCCGCCCATATGTCTTAAAATAGAGGTCCATCTATTTTTACCAACATGACTAATCATCCACAAATAACATCCTGCAACTCATAGACCATGATCCATATGTCCAAAAATAGACATAGTCTAAAAATAGACTTTGTGCCAAAAATAGCCTACGGGACCACTTAGTGAAGGCGACTTCTTTTCACTAAGCTCCATCATCTTGTTGCATTTTCAACACTCCCTCTTAACAAGATATGGATTATCTGCAACCCCTATCCTATAACTCTGGAATGTTCTGCATGCAACACATCTACCCGGTCCACTTCCTCCAACAACACTTGGAACAAAAACACTCCCAACTGACCCCTTTGTTGGGCTAGGAACATACTCTGATGTTGAAGCTCTACCTGCTGCTGACAAGTGCTCCCTATCTGACATCTGCGCTACTGCAACATCTCCATTCATCTTGCACCATTGCACACCTCTTTGTGCCACCTAGCAATGTGCAAAACACTTGTGTCTCTCGCATTGTTGCAGCCTGCTAGCTATGCGCTATCCTGGGATTCCCTGCATTGTCGCTCTTTCTGCCGCTCCATCTGCATCTGTCTCTACCCAATCAGTCAGTTCCTGCTACTCCACATCGGGGCTCCTGTAGCAAGGTCTCATCCAAGAGGTTGGCTACCTCAAGGATCCTGCCCCTCCTCCTTGGGACGATCACTCTATATCGCCCCACCTCCTACCTGGAGGTATGGCTGCATGTGATCCCTCAGCCCACCTGGCTCGAAGTTTCCCCCTACTGGCGGTCTCTGCATGAGTAGATGTCTCTACTCGATCTCCACTCAGCTTGCCCAGTTGTGGTTGCTTCACAACCTCCTGAAGCTGCTGCACCAATCGTGGCTCCTCCACCATTGTCTGAGACTTCTTCTGGCTCTGCATGTTGAGAGGTAATATACCTCCCTCTCAACCACCAAGTCTCCATTAGTTGCCTTGCTACTCAATGCTTTGCATGCATCTTGAACCTTAAGAGCATACAGGTTCTTGACCCGTGAACCAATCCGCTTCACCTGTCTAGTGATGATGTGTCTAAGGAAAACCTTTCCCTTACTAAAGACAACATCATAGCCTATGTCTTCCAGCATCGCGATCGACACCAAGTTTCTCTTCAGTCCTAGTACATACTTGACATCGGTCAAGGTAAAGCGAGATCCATGCTCCCTCTGAAAAATAATCGTGCCTACACTTGAGACACTATACTTCTCATCATTACCCATCGCCATGAGTATCTGGAGATCTTTCTCCTCCAAAGTACTGAACAAACTTTTGTCACCGGTCATGTGGAAAGAAGCTCCACTGTCAAGAAACCAACCACTTCCCATCATGGATGAAAACATGCATGTGAAGAGTGTGAAATCCAACTCAAACTGTGAAGCAAGTGCCTCACCTTCAGATCCTTCCTCGGATCCCTTCTT